>MU789959.1:62404-89777 GCA_026770625.1 Nicotiana glauca
ATCAATCTCATGGTCATACCGACAACTAACTGGCTAACTAGGACCACTCTCCCAAATATAATGGATAAGCGAGGGTGTACCTCCACCCTTAGAGAAATCAGGAGGAATTCACCTCTAATAGGAGTGCTCAGCTACGTGTATGCTTGTGCAAATGTTTCTAACAAAATTCTACCAACCAGCAAACATGAAAAGGAGGACGGACCGCATGTACAATGTTCCCTCACAACTCCCAAGCGGTAACATTCATATAAGTAAACAACCCACAATCACAATAGAAACAAATAGAAATGCCTCAATAGGCCATCACAACTCTATACAATCAATCCCTGACATAGCCCACCTTATTTCGTCACGTGTGCAATAAATAATATAATAGGCACCGCCTTAATTCGCCACACGTGCATAACAATGTTCCCACCTTATTCCGCCACATGCGCAACCCACATATAAGTATATAACATATCCCGCCTTATTGCGCCGCATGTGCAAAACATCAACACAACAATAGCACGACAAAGACCTCGTGCAACCTTTCAACCACAACTGCACAGCAGAAACCTCGTGCATCACAGTAGCAACAATTAACAGAGTGGAAATCTGACAAGAATAATAAACGCAGCAGTGTAATAAGGCAAATCAACGAAACAATAATAACTACCAGGATAAAGCAGAAACACAGGGTAAACACAACTCAATTTCAAATACCAATGAGGGTCTACCAGGATACCGTCCTGTAGCCCTCTCCTAAACTGTCCAATGGATCTCCCGGGATACCGTCCCGTAGTCCAGTTCTCGTACCAGTATCAAAGGATCTCCCGGGATACCATCCCGTAGTCCAATCATTTATGTGCAGGGGATCTCCCGGGATACCTTCCCGTAGTCCAAACATAAAAGAGCATGGGGATATCCTGGGATACCGTCCCGTAGTCCCAAAATAAATGTGTAATCACAGCTAGAAACAAACCAAGGGATCGGTATGAAAAACAGAGTAACAGATAGAACTAGCCTAGCATGCTTCACGTAGTACGATTAAACAACTTAGCAATTAGGCAATTATATCAGGTAGTCATGTTTTCCTAGTCTAACACAAGTAATAGGCTTCAAGTAATATAAGCAAATAAGAAAGAAAGTTAAATGTTAACAACTTAAGTAAAATCGAATTTTCATCAATCGGCTCAAGTACAACTTCATATTTGGTGATTACAAGGATCTAAGAGCCTAAAGGATCAATTAACTACAAATAAATCCGAACACGCACTCGTCACCTTGTGTGCAAGGAATATAATCAACATGGAAGACTCAAATCCTAAGGGAAAGTCCGCCACACAAGGTTAGGGAAGATACTTACCTCGAACGGGCTAAAGTCAACTAGCAACCACGTTCTTGCCATGAGTATCCGACTCCCAATGGCTCAAATATATTAAATTCAATTACACATCGTAAATAATATTGCAAACAACTGATTTCACTATAAAATTAAAGCTAGGGCACGAAAATAGGTAAAATGACCAAAATGCCACTCCAGCCAATATCTCGGAATCGAATAATTTTCACATTTTCAGAATCCTCGTACTCTCACGAGTCCAACCATATAAAATCTCCCAAATCGGAGGTCAAATGCCCACTCAAATCACAATAACTAAGTCTAAGAAGTTTCATCCAATTTTCCACAACTTTGACCTTGAATTCGAATTATAATGGTGAATTTAACTAGATATTGATAGAAAACAACTAAATGAGGTTAAAGAAACATTACCCACTAATCTTCTCTTCAAAGTCCACCCAAAATCACCTTCTCCCGAGCTCCCAATTGATTTTCCAACTTTTGAACCAAACCCTTGGATTATTCTATTTCATACCAGTAATTTCCGCTTTTGCGGTGCGGTCGCGCTTTTGCGGAAAACCAACCGCTTCTGCGGTTTCTCTTAATTAGCCGGCCAACTGCTTCTGCGGTCCACCCATCGCAGAAGCGAGAAGTGAGTTCGCTTCTGCGAAACTTACACCGCTTCTGCGAAACTTACACCGCTTCTGCGGTTCCCAAGCCAACGTCCACTTTTCGCTCCTGCGGTGACCAAGCCGCTTCTGCGGTTCCCCAGCCGCAGAAGCGGAAATACCAGAAGGCCTGCTGCAATTTTTTTCTAACTTCAAAATTTACCCGTTGAGCATCCAAAACAAACCCAAGGCCCCTGGGAACTCAACCAATCACACACAAGTCATATAACCTAACACGGACTCGCTCGAAGTCCCAAATCATATAACACAACATCGAAACGACGAATCAAAACCAAAAATCAAGCTTATGAACTTCCAAGTCTTCAAATAACGAATCTCATGCCGAAACCTATCAATTCAACTTGGAATGACGCCAAATTTTGCAGACAAGTTCAAAATGACATAACAGAGCCGTTCCAACTCTCGGAATTGCATTCCAACCCCGATATCCCAAAAGTCAACTGTGGGTCAAATTTCTTTATTTTCCAACTTCAACTTTCGCCAAAATGCCTTAACTTACTCTACGGACCTCCAAATCTAAATCCGGGCGCGCACCAAAGTCCGAAATCACCATACGAAGCTGTTGAGATCATCCATGGCCCATTTCGGGGTCGTTTACCCAAAAGTCCAATTCCGGTCAACTTTTTACCGTTCTAACTTCCAAAATAAGATTTCTTCTCTAAATTTATCTCTAAACCATCTGAAAGCCGAATTCCACCATGCATGCAAGTCGATACTCAGATTCCGAAGCTGTTCCAGACCTTATGCCGCCAAACGGGGTTTAATTTCTCAAAACGACCGGTCGGATCGTTACAATATAGCTACGAAATATTAGCTACAGATTTAAAAATCGTCGTTATTACTTAATAATAGCCACAAAAATTCAAATTCCATGGCTATTTACAAATTTATAAAATTTCTTAGCTTCAAAAATTAAATCGACAAAGTTAATTACTCAATTTTGCTATAATTGCTGATAATCATGGCAATAATTACCTAAATAGCTACAAATTTATTGCTACAATTAAATTTCGTAGCTAAACATAATTATTGCTATAATAAAATTTCGTAGCAAATATTAGTTCTTGCTACGAGCTGAAATACACTATAACAATAATAACTTTTTAGCCACAACAAGATACTTAAAATAAATGGTAGCTAAATAAATAATTTTTGCTTCAAGTACTAAAATACCGTGGAAACAATTGGTTTAATAGCTACAGTTATTTGTCATGACAAAAATTATTGCTATAATAAAATTTCGTAGCTAATATTAGTTTTTTGCTACGAGTTGAAATGTACTATAGCAAGAGAAACACTTTAGCCATAACAAGATACTTAAAACAAATATGGTAGCTAAATAAATATTTTTGCTTCAAGTACTAAAATAACGTGGCAACAATTGGTTTAATAACTGCAGTTATTTGTCATGACAAGATGATATAGCTATAAATTCATTTTTGAGATAAAGTTTCGTAGCTAAACATTATTTTTTGCCACAAGTTAAAATTTGTATACCAATGGTAATCTTTTAATGACATGAAATTATTTAAAATAAAATCATTTAGCTAAATGAAATATTTTTGCTTTAAATTATTTAAAAAATAGTTAGCTTAACAATTACATAGATAGAACAGAATATCTAATTATATATCACTAACATTATTATTCATATTAATTTGTATATAATTTTCATATATCTAGATACATATCAAATTTAAATGGTTAACATCTATGTTTATTGAAAACTAATTATATTATATTTCTTATTAAATAGGTGTTAGTTATAAGTTCCGACTATAGTTGCTTCCTTTTCGTTGTTCCTTGAGTCGATGGTCTATCGTAAACAACCTCGCTACGTACCTTCACAAGGTAGCGATCAAATATGTGGACATATTATTCTCCTCATACTCCACTTATTGAATTACACTTGATTTATTATTATTGTTATTAGTTATAAGTTTTATTTATAACTAAAAATAATAGAATTATATCAAATTTATGAGTAAATAACCATTTTTATAATAGAATTTAAACAACTATAATCTTATACCACTTACATTTTATAGAAAATTATATATATTAATCTATACAATAATAATGATATGGTACATTACTATGTCAATAACTTAATAATTATCGTAAATCAAATTTTAAAATAAGTCTAAAAATTGAGAATCTAATATAGTATAGAAAGGGAGATCTCTTTTATGACTATTATTTAATAATACTTACATAATTTTAATATTATTAATTCTATTTCAAGTTGTTAAGAATTTAATATGGTCGATATAAAAGTGTATAATTTTAGATAATAAAATATGTTAGAATGATATGGTGTTTTACTATCTTAATAACTTATTAGTTATCATAAACCAAATTGGATATTAAATCTAAGAATTGAGAATTTAATGTGATTCGGAAGGAAATTATATCGTCTCTACTTCTTCAAGATTAGATAGGATACTTACCGGGTACATATTGTTTATGTACTCATACTACACTTTTATAATTAATTGTATAGGATCTGAGGCAGGTACATCTGGTTACCATTCTGGTGCGCATTATTGATCAGTGTCCGAGACTTCCACGGTGAGCTGCTCCCTTCCTGTGCCGTTTAGCAGCATGATGGAGTCTCTCTTTATTTTGGCTGTCTATTCTATTTCATACAGTATGATAGATTTATTCTTTTGTATATTCTACTAGTTGCCCATAAACTTATGACACCAGGTCTTGGCACACACATTGGTAGACTATTCTTTTGGGGATTGTATAACTATTTTTGTATGTCACTGAATATCACATGATTTTAACTTCAAATTTAGAAATTTCTGTACTTGTTTTAGTAAAGTGAAAATGAGAACTTATCGATACTTCAGCATTGGCTTGTCTGACAAGGATATTGGGTATCATCATGTCCTATAATGGAATTCGGTCGTGACAGATCTAATACTATTAAGAAGCTATTTAAAATTTATTAATGTAATGGTCTAATACTATAGAGAAGCTATTAAAATTTATTAACGCGAATTTAAGAAGCTATTATAATTAAAATATAAGGATATAAAAAATCTAAAAGTAATATCACATATGACAAAAAATTGTACAAAAATATTTTTATTTTATGCAAATAGTTGATTTTTAATTAATTTACTTAATGTAAATTATATATTTATTTATGAGCATAGTTACTTTTCTTTTATATATTTGTTGTTTAATTTATTTGTATTTTTACATTTGTACTATAGCACTAAACAATACTACCTCCGGTCCAAAATAAGTTATTTTTTGGCATTTTTCTTGTGGTCCAAAATAAGTGATTTTTCTAAATTTCAAGAATGAATTAATTATTTTTTTCCTACATTGTCCTTGGAGTAAATAGTATTGAAATCTGTGTTAGGAGTGTTTATGTGAGATAGTAAAGGTTAATATGGTTAATTCTATTGCTAATTAATGCTAAAAGGTGGATTTCTTAATCTGTGTGAAAACATCCAAAAAATCACTTATTTTAAACCGGAGGGAGTAGTACTTATTTATTTAAGTAACAGCTAAAAGAAAACAAAAATAGTACTCCTATATAAGAAAAGGTAAAGCTACGATAAAGCAAACCAAAACCTAAGCTCAACCTCACCTCCTCTCCCTCTTCCTCTCCCTCTCAGCCGCCACCCCTTCCTCAGCCTTCCCCATTTTCTTATTCAATCATCGTTAAATCGGTACCTTCTCTCTTCTCGGTTATATTTATATCTCTATATTTTAAGGTTTCTGAATCTTCTTATATCTATTTGACTTAGATTTTTGCGTTAAATTTTACAGGTTATCCCACAATTTTGATAAATATTGTGTCTTATAATTTATAAGTATTGCGTGAGAATTTGAAATTACAAATTTGTAATGTTAGGGATGAAGATCTCTTAAGAAGTTTTCTAGAAAGTGTACAAGTTTTTCTGCTTGTGTTGTTCTTTGAGTATTTCTATTTTGTTATTTGTTAAAAAAATTCTTGTAAAAAAATTATCATGACATAATTTTTGTCTTTTTAAAATTTTATTAACATTTTTATAAATTAAACTTGCATCTTTGTATTATAGTTTTTCTTGGGTGTGCTCATCCTTTTTGTGCTAATTATGTATTTCTTTTGAATTAACAGGGTGCATTTAAATTCTTCAATGCAAGGACCGAAGCTATTTCTTCCTTGAATGCAAACGGAGCAGCAGCATTTTTAATTCCCAAATCAAATACTTAGAATTTGTAATGTAGATCCCCCCAGAATTTTATAGATTAAAGAAAAAAAATCTAACCCAATGTACATAGTTTGTACTATTATTTAGTTTGACAAGAATTTTAGTTTGTGTTCATGTTATTATTTAGCCTCCCAATAGCTAGTTTTTATTCTATAAACTTTATTCTGTCTCTTGTAGAAGAGCTGTATCATATATGTAGAAGAGTTGTATCATATAGCCAAAATCTTAAGAGCGTAACAACATTAAGGCCATGGAAAAAGGATAATCCCAATAGAAATTACAATTGTTGTTGTAAATTTGGAGATAACGGAATGATTAATTTCGCAAATTAATGCAATAATTTAGTCATTTGCTATTATAGTAAGATTGCTGCAATTTAGCATGTCTTCCCAATTAGTTAGGATTTGCTTTTACGTGCATATAATTATGCAATCTGCATCAGTTTTGCTAAAGATAAATGGGTTAAGTTACTTCATTTGTCTTATATTTTAATGAGAAAAGTAAGATAATAGAAAATTAGAAATTGTGTTAGCACTGCTTGTTTGGATGACTGTTATTTAGCTTTTCATATTGGTATCGTCTTAATATATATAATGTTTGGATAGATCGTTGTCACGACCTAAACCGATGGACCGCGATGGGCACCCAGTACCTTACTCAATCGAGAATCAACGTTACGTATCTTTCGTATCATACTATCATAGGTAAATGAACTAGAAAAACTGCCATGCGATAACTAGAATAAAGCATGAGGGAATACTCGAAATAGGATGACCCAACATAATACACCGACTTATACATATGACGTACAAGCCTATAAGGTCGGCACGATCCTTTATATACTCAAAACATACGCCGACGAGGCCATAAAAGTATCCATATACTTGACATCCATCTACAAGCCTCTAAGAGTAAATAAATATCATAAAGTTTGGGACAGGGCCCCACCATACCAATCAATACGTGTCCAAATCATACTGATCAAATAAACAACTCCGAAGCAAATGGAGCGCACTAACATCCCCGCTGAGCTGATAGCCTATTTGGAAGATTCTTAACATGTCTATCCAGACCTGCGGGCATGAAATATAGCGTCCCCAGATAAATGGACGTCAGTACAAATAAAATACTGAGTATGTAAGGTACGAAAACAGTATATAATAGACGTGAAGAAACATGGAGGAAAAAACTCAACTTGTAAGTCTGAATAGCTTTGTGAATCATGAAACATTTATAATGTCATGCATATGTGTATAAATGTTATATCATGCATATGTATATGCGTACATAACATCATCAAGCCTCTGAGGGAATCCCATCATATCATCTTGACCACTGTGGGCAAAATCATCAACGTATACCAGATGATCAGGTGGTGATGCGCATGTGACATCGTAACCTTTTTCCATATCCAATATACATATAATGTACGTGTATATAACACCGTCTGTTCATGGGTTAATGTACATGTATAAGTGAATGCAATGCATGAGAAGTAAGTCAATAAAGTATCTCGAAATGTCATAAGACCATAATGCCTTCGATTGATATCATGAAATAAACTTTCTTAACTTAGGTATTTTCTGAGACCCATGAACAAATGATATAATAATAGGACACATGGAATCAATAACAGAGGCACCCCTAGTACTTCTATGAATAATATCATTTACGAAAGTTGCACATTTGCACGTTTCGTTTGTGTCATATGGATCATGCCAAAATGAAAGAAGGGATAGCCTTAACATACCTTACTTGATGAATTTATCAAGCACTTTTACTTGAGCTTGGCAAGAACAATTTTTGCTCCTTCTAAATTTTTGAACAAGAATTAAGCACTTCTTATGATCATATCATATTTCGTGTTGCTGAACATATGGAGTATAATGTGTGTATGTTTTTTCTATGTTTTTAAAGTAAGAGAATCCCCAACAATAAAAGGAAAGATTGCAACATTCTTTCTCTAATTCAAATTGCAAAAGAAGAATAACAGGAAGGTTTAAGGGATATGTCTTGCATTTTCACATGTAAACAAGGCACATTAAGTGCTTGTGACTCATATATGCATATTGGTTCCACGCTTGGACAACTTAATGCCACGTGGCAGCCCATAAAAAACTATATCTACTTAATCCTATTTAATATCATAGTTATTTTCTTATTTTCTCACATTATTTCCTTAATTAATCAATTAATCAAATTATTAATTCTAGCACACACTTTACTTAAATACTAATATACTTCATATATCTTACTGTTATGGTCATGTGGTACCTTGTAAAGCATTAATTCATAAATACGGGGTATTATAGCTTGGACCATATTTTATCCCAAATTCAATATCTTTAACGAAATTTATTTTCTTTGATTGGTTTACTCTCTAACATTCACGATACTTACTTATCACATGTTATAAATAGAATAAATACTTATAACCACATGTCACGACCCAAATTTTCCACCGTCGGGATCGTAATGGCGCCTAATATTGCACTCGCTAGGCAAACCAACGTTAGAATTCTATTCACCCTTTTCCTTTACCTTTTTATAATTAAATAGTTAACAAGACTAAAACAACGGAAATAAAAGCGGAAGTGCGTATTTTAACTAATTATCCCTATATTTTTAACAAAACTGAACAGTTACCACCTAGAATCTGGTATCACAACTCACGAACTCTTTACAGATTACTACAAATACTGGTCTGAAAGAAAATTACATCTATCTCGAAAGTAAATAAAACAGAGATATATAATGTAGAAGGGGACGCCAGGGCATGTGGATACCTACATGACTACCTTGGGTCTCCTGAGAGATGTATCAGCAACCGATCTCTCGATTCACCACTACCAGCTCCAAAATCTGCACATAAAATACAAAGTGCAGCATCAGTACAACCGGCCCCATGTATTGGTAAGTGCCGAGCCTAACCTCAGCGAGGTAGTGACGAGGCTACGGCAGGGCATAGACAATATATATCCTGCAATAGTTTATACTAATACAAAAAGGAAATATGGAACGAAATAGAATAGTAATCTGCATTAAGTAAATGCAGAACTCAGTCGTTCTACCAATACTCAGCTATAACCAATCCTTAAGAGAGTTTAAATACCAGAATAATGAATCTCAGCAGAAGATGAATACATAAACCACAAATGATACGACACGCATCTTGATTCCACTACATAAATAGTAACAGTATGAACATTCACTCATATTACTCCTTGTTCTGGAATGCAACCCGTACCACTAGTCCACCCTTATTACTCCTCAATTTGTCACCCTTATTCCTCATGTTGTGGCATACAACCTGATCCTAGCTGTCCACCCTTATTACTCCTTGTTGTGGCGCGCAACCCGATCCTATCAGACAATAACATATCACCCTTATTCATCCTATTACGGCGTGCAAGCCCATCCAAAATATCAGTACCAATCACAAAATAAGAACAAATATTTCACAAGTTAACCCAAATCTACCACAACATGTATACCTCAAACCAAAATAACGAAAGATCTTTACGATTATGGATGTCACGCCCTAAAATCGGGAGGCATGACCGGTGCTCGATTGAGTTAACCTGACTGAGCAAGCCTTATCAAACACTTTCTATCCAACTCAATGTGATCAAGGAATATGGTTTTCATTTAATTAGACAATAGGAGGGGTTGTACATTCAACATTGATAGTTCATCTTATACCATAACCCTAAACCGTAGTTAGGTTCCAAGATTTCCATACAGTTACAATTTAGAGAAAATAAGAGTTAAGAGTTATAACATAGTTCATAGACCCATCCAACACCCATACGTAACCTACATAAACATCTACGGAGCCTCTATGAATACAAAAGATAAGTTATGAAAATGCCGGCAACAAGGCCTTGGCTATACCTCCAAAATGGAAGTCTACAACAAACATGTACAACATAACCCCTTGAAGGAGAAAGGGGGATCACCAAGACTTTGAAAGGAGAAAACTCCACTATGCGCGATAGGCACTCTCCGCTATAGAGCCACCTACATTCATTTAAAAATGTAGCGCCCCCGACAAAAGGGGACGTTAGTACCATGGAATAGTACTAGTATGTATAACTAAACACCATCTAGTTAGAAAGATCTTTCATACAAGGATAAGGAAATCACAATTGTAACTCAAAGAAAGCTTTAAATGACCACAACACTATCAAATAAAAGAATCATACAATTGTCACTTTGTGTTTCCATAGCTTCCATTTTGAGGCATTTCATACTGTTCATCATGGTTTACATTACCACCGCTATCTTGAGTGGAGTTCGATCTCGACCCGATCGGTTCGCTTGCCTCATTTGAGTCATTCACTTCAATCATAAACACATTACCACCATGTGTGTAGTATGGAATCCAATCTCGGCCCGATCGGCTAGGCCGCCTTACCAAGGCGTTTCCCTTTTCCCATCAATTATCTCATTTCAATCTCTGTTTCCAATTAATCATTTCATAGTCACTTGGGGCCACATATATCATATCATATATTTGGCACTAGGCCACATCTCTCATCATCCCCAATTTCAATGTTAGATTTGTAATTTAGGAAGAATAGGTGCACACAAAAGTGATTCAAATTGCAAGCTTAGATGAGACTTCACATAGATGGCACAACATACACAACTTTAATCTAAATTTAAGGTTTAAGCATTTCAATACATGATTCATATTCTTTGCCCCTTTCAAGTTATCAAGATAGCACATTGATCATGTTGAGACACATCTTTCATGCATATAGGGTTACAATACCAATTCATGTAAACTAAAAATCAATACAAGGACCCAAACTTTAGTCTTAGCACATTTACACAAGCACCAATGGAGCTCAATTTCTAAAGACGGGGTTTTATCCATACATACCTCAATAAAGCTTTCCTTAATTCTTACAAAATTCCATGACTCTTAGCATTTCAATCTATTGTATAAGAATTACAAATCGAACCAAGAATTAGAGACAAGATTAAGATTCTAGCTTGTTTGAGCATATTATCAAGCACTAAGGGTGCATTGTGATCTTAGGTCCTTTTGTGAGAGATTTCTATCATTTTATAATCCAATTGCTTTCTTTTTAGTACACAACCTCCCAATACTATATGATCTTATATGTATGCAAGAAATCCATTCTTATACCCATGAACCCCCAAGCTAAGTACTCATTCTATTGTGAATTTCGAAACTAGAGATTAAAGCTCAAGTTTCTTACCTCTTGAGGTGGAAGCCTAACAATGTTTTCTTGAGAGTCTTCAAAAGTTTGGCAAGGATTGAGAGATTCGTTTCTCCCTCTAGAGCTCCCTCTCTCACTCTATTTGCAGTAAAAATTACATAAAAGAGGTCTAATAGGTGTTTTTAATGGGATTGGAATGTAAAATATGCCGACACAATCTGCGATCGCATACCTGACATGTGGCCCGCAAAATGGACCGCAAAAATGGTCCCAAAACATGAACAAACTGTCTGGGTATGCGATAGAAATGCGGTCTGCATACTTGTTCTACTGTCGCATAATGCACAACCGAACTGCCCCTTACAAAATTCTAAGGGGATTATGCGATGACTATGCAACCCGCATAGTGATTATGTGATCGCATAATTGGCCACGTAGTTGACCTCAAATTAACCATCACACTGCCTGACTATGCGGCGACTATGCGATCCGCACAGCTATTCTGCGATCGCATAGTGGACCGCAAAAATGCACCTTTTTGGAAAACATTATTTCTTGACTTTTTAATGTATAGATCAGTTCACAGGGTCCGAACCACAGTGAGCTTGCGAGTTTTGAGTAGAAGTTTTCACGGGGCCTTACAATGAAACTTCATCAGTTAATACTACACACCGAGACCAACCAAAGTGTACCATGAAGCACTAATAAACCAACATAAACAAACAATATAACGTAATGAATCTACGAAACAATTAATACCTACAATAGAGAATAACAACATTTAACAAGAAGTAATTAGACATGGAAGTATCAATAAGCAAGTAGCAGTTAAGACAGGAAAGCAATATTTTAGGAAACGAGGAAAGGAACAGGCTAAACACATAGTTTGGTGGCGCATAGGTACTCATCCCCACACCTATACGCCACACACATGGAATTTCACATAGCAAGTAAGTCGGGGATCCCTAATCCCACGAGTCAAGGTTAGATGAAACACTTACCTCAAGCCAATGGGTATTTTAAAGCTCAATTACCGCTTTAACTCTCGATTCAACCACCAATCCACTCATATCTAGTAATAATTAACTAAATAACATCAATAAATGCTAAAGAAATCAATTCCAATCCATAATTGTAGGTTCCCAACATTTTCCCAAAAAGTCAAAACTCGACCCCTAGTCCGCTTGGTCCAAACTCGAAATTCAAACCAAAACCCCATTACCCTTTCACCCTCGAGCCCGAATATATAATTGATTTTGGGATCTGACCTCAATTTGAGGTCTAAATCCCCAAATTTTGTAATCCATAATTTCTACCCATAATTCCCAATTCTACCATGAAAAACCCTAGATTCTAGGATGAAATCTTGTGAAAAGAAGTAAAAGATTAAAAGAAATGAGTTAAGAATCATTTACCTATGATTTGGGGAAAAACTAGTCTTTGGAAAATCGCCTGTAACGACCTAGGAACTGACCCTGTCGTGATGGCGCTTAACGTGAAACCAGGTCAGCCGACACAAACCCCAAATATCAACCAGAAATTCATAATAAGTCATTTTCAAGCCATTAATTTGCTAAAATCCCATAACATAAGTTAGAATAAGCAGTGCGAAAATATAACACAAGCCTGACATCGGGGTGTCACCAGTCATGAGCAACTACAACTCGTCTAGGAACAAGAAAAGACAACATAGTCCAAAATAAAATATTACGACAATCGGAATAAGAAAGGAAGGAGAAGCACTGGGCTACGAATGCCAAGCAGGTACCTAGTCAACTCCGGAGACCTACTGGAAGACTGATCAACACTCACTATTGCGTCCCGAGACTACTGAATCTGCACACAAGGTGCATGGAGTAATATGAGTACGCCAACTCAGTAATTAATAAAAGTAAAAGCAGCTGAGTAGTAAGAAATTGGTAATTTCACATCATAGCACCACAACAAAACAATATATGTGTAGCATCAATACAGTAAATCAACAAAACTCGTAAAAATAACTCAGTTCAGCAAAACCTTTTAAAAACATCTTTCAATAGTTTCAAATGAGTAATGAAAACAGTGAGTAAAACGGTAGAAATGTAAACAGTCCCTCGGGCAAAACATATACCACAACCGCCTCTCGAGCAAAACATCAATAGAACCAGCCCCTCAGGCTACCTCATGATCACTCGTAATCAGCTCCTTGGGAAGAAAAATGAAACAACAATAGCCCCTCGAGCAATATCAAATCTCTCACATCGGGTACCCGTGCTCACTAAGGTGTTCAGACTCCAGATGGACTCCTACATCCCAAGCGCCATCATAAGCCATCTTGTGGCATAACAAATCAGGCCCTCGGCCTCTCATATATCACAAATTAGTACACATGCTGCGGCGCACAGCCCGATCGCATAATAATCCTCACAACATAGGCCCTTGGCCTCACTCAGTCAAAAACCTATCAAGCTACTTGGGCAATAGTAAAATATGACACTCAGCCCAAAATATCATTTAAAGTATCAAAACAGAGTAAATACGACTGAGTTATAAAAATAATAGAATACAACATGACTGTGTAAAAATATGAAGTCAAAACAGTGAGGAATAGTAGTAAAAAGTCTCTAAGGGTCCAAAACGGTTGGCACGAGGCCCAAATATGACAAACAACCCAAAACATGGTAATACTTTCCAAAACACAATGATATCAAACAATTTTCAATCAAATACGCGACTTATTAGTCGTATGGGATAGACCAAGTCACAATCCCCAACGGTGCACAACCCCACGCTCTTCATCTAGCGTGTGCGTCACCTCAAAGTAGCACATCGAGGTGAAATCTGAGGTTTCATACCCTCAGGAAAACATTTACAATCATTACTTACCTCAATCTAGTCCAAACACTAGCTTGCAATGCCTTTACCCCTCGACTAGGCCTCAACTCGCGTTGAATCTATCCAAAATCAGAATCATAAAATCAATATATGCTAAGGGAACAAAGCCCACATGAAAATAATGAAATTACATAAAAAATCCCAAAATTGGCCAAACCCGACCCCCGGGCCCACGTCTCGATTTATGATAAAAATCACAAAACTAGAATCCCTACACTCTCACGAGTTCATAAAACCAAATACATCAAGTCCTAATTCCCCAATTTTAGACTTTAAATCCCACTAATTTCAGGTCTAATTAAAGAGAAATCACCATAGAATCGAGTATTGTGTTCAAAAATCTTACCTCAAAGTGTTTACCTTCGATTCCCTCTTCAATCCCTCTCAAAAAGCTTCAAAATCTCTCAACAATGGAGGAAAGTAGACAAAAAATTGCGAAGGCAACTATTTAAACATCCTGCCCAGGTGTTATTTCCTTCTTCGAGAACACAGTCAAAGCCTCGAGTTTGCGAAGCACAAAAATTCACTGACCAAATGTTCCTTCTTCGCGAACGCGACATACTCCATGCGAACACAATGCTTCAACCGTCCAAGCCTTCGCGAACGCGAAGCAGAAAACTCCTGGGGTCCAAGCTTCTCCAATTACCCGATGCAAACGCTACTCCTCTCACGCGTTCGTGATTCACTTGAATCCAAACCTATGCGAATGCAAAACCGTAGAAATTTTTTCCTCCAGGCCCAGCTCTTCTTCGCGAACATGGGACTATCTTCGCGAACGCGAAGAACAAATTCTTCTGCAACAAAAACCAGAAAATCTACAACTCTCCAAAGCAAAAATAGATCCGTTAATCACCCGAGGCACTCATTACCTCAACCGAACATGACAACACATCCCATGACATCATTCAAACTTGTTCCAACCTTCGGAACACTCAAAACAACATCAAAATATCAAATCATCCTCGAATTCAAGCCAGAAGAATTCCAAAACTTCCAAATAGCTCTTTCGATCAAAAAGTCTGGAAAACCTTATCCGAATGATCTGAAATTTTGCACACATGACCCAGATGACACAAGACCTACTCCAATTTTCGGAATTCCATTCCGACCCCTTGATAAAAATCTCCACTACCAAACGGAAAACGCCATAATTCTAATTTTGCCAATTCAAGCCTAAATCTACTACGGACCTCCAAAACACATTCCGATCATGCTCTTAAGTCCCAAATCACCTCACAAAGATATCCAAACCATAAAAACTAAGTTTCGTGATCGATTACACACATATCAATTTTCGGTTGACTTTTCCAACAAAAAGGCCAACTTAAGAGACTAAGTGTCTCATTTCTCTACAACACCACTCAGAACCCAAACTAACAACAATGATACTATGAAATATAGTTGAAAAACACATAAAGAAGAAGAAATAGGAGAAACAGAGCGATAACTCATGAAACGACCGACTGGATCGTTACATCCTCCCCCTATAAATAAGCGTATATCCTTGAACGAGTGAAGAAACATACCTGAAGCCTCAAATAGGTGAGGTTATCTGCTTCGCATCTCTTGTTCGGTCTCCCAGGTACCTCCTCCACGGCCAACATCTCCACTATACTTTCACTGAAGCTATATCTTTTGATCTCAACTTTCGAACCTGACGCTCCAAAATAGCTATTGGCTCCACATCATAAGTCAAATCACTGTCTAACTGAACCGTGCTGAAATCCAAAACTTAAGACGGATCGCCAATATACTTCCGAAAAATTGAAACATGAAATACTGGATGCATACACGATAAGTTGGGTGGCAAAGCAAGCTCATAAGCCACCTCCTCAATATGCCAAAGCACCTTAAAAGGCCCAATGAACCGAGAGCTCAATTTACAATTCATCCCAAATATCATAATACCCTTCAATGGTGAAACCTTCAATAGAACCTTCTCCCCAACAATGTAGGACACATCATGAACCTTTCTATCAGCATAACTTTTTTGTCTCGACTGGCGCTGTACAAAGCCGCTCCTGGATCACCTTCACCTTGTCCAAAGCATCCTGTGCCAAGTCTGTACCCAAAAGCCTAGCCTCACCCGGCTCAAACTAACCAAATGGAGATCTACACCGTCTCTCATACAAAGCCTCATATGAAGCCATCTGAATACTCGACTAATAACTATTGTTATAAGAACTCCGCGAGCATTAGAAACAGACCCCATGAACCACTGAAATTAATGACCTAAGCACGCAACATGTCCTCCAATATCTGAATAGTACGCTCGGACTACCCGTCCGTCTAAGGGTGAAAAGTTGTGCTCAACTCAACTTGAGTACCTAACACACTCTGCGCGGCTCTCCAAAACTGCAAAAAATAAACTGAGTACCTCTATCTGAAATGATAGAAACAGGGACACCATGCAAACAAATAATCTCTCGGATATAGATCTCTGCCAACCGCTCTGAAGAATAGATAGTACATAAAGGAATGAAGTGCGCGGACTTGGTTAGCCAATCCACAGTCACCCAAATAGCATCGAACTTCTTCAACGTCTATGGGAGTCCAACTAAGAAATCCATGGTGATCCGCTCCCACTTCCACTCTGGAATATCCATTTGTTAAAGCAAGTCACCCAGTCTCTGATGCTCATATTTCACCTCTGACAATTGAGACACCGAGCTACAAATCCCACATATCTTTCTTCATTCTACTCCACCAATAATGCTATCTCAGATCCTGATACATCTTCGCGACACCCGGATGGATGGAATATCACAAGCTATGGGGCTCCTCTAGAATCAACTCCCAAAGCCCGTCCACATTAGCCATACATATCCGACCCTGCATCCTCAACACCACATCATCACCAATGGTCATATCTCTGGCATTGTTGTGCTGAACTATGTGCTTAAGGACAAGCAAATGAGGATCATCATACTGGCGCTCTCTGCTGCAATCAAATAAGGAAGACCGAGAAACCACATAAGCTACCCGACTGGGCTCCAAAATGTCCAATCTCACAAACCGATTGTCCAAGGCCTGAACATCAACTACAAGAGGTCTCTCCCTAACAGGAATAAATGCAAGACTACCCATGCTCGCTGTCTTCCTACTCAAAGTATCGACCACTGTATTGGCCTTCCCCGGATAGTACAAAATAGTAATATTATAATCCTTTAGCAGCTCCAACCATCTCTGCTGCCTCAAATTGAGATCCTTCTGCTTGAACAAGTGTTGGAGGCTACGATGATCCTTAAACACCTCACAAGACACACCATAAAGATAATGCCTCCAAATCTCCAATGCGTGAACAATGGAAGCCAACTCCAAATCATGAATAGGGTAATTCTTCTCATATGGATTCAATGACGAGAAGCATTGTCACTCTACCCTTCTACATCAACACACACCCAATACCAACTCTCGAATCATCACAATACACTGTATATGAACCTGAAGCTGATGGAAAAACTAACATGGTGTTGTGGTCAAGGCAGGCTTGAGCTTTTGAAAGCTCACCTTCCACTCATCCGACCACCTGAATGGAGCACCCTTTTGAGTCAATTTGGTTAAGGGTGATGCTATGGATGAAAATCCATAAATGAACCGACGGTCAAAACCCGTCAGACTAAGAAATCTACGAATATTTATGGTTATGGACGGTCTGGGCCAACTCTAAACTGCTTCTATCTTCTTCGGATCAACCTGAATTCCTTCAATAGACACCATGTGCCCCAAGAAAGCCACTGAACTGAGCTAAAACTCACATTTGGAGAACTCTGCATAAAGCTTCTCCTCCCTCAATTTATGCAATACAAATCTCAGATGCTCCGCGTTCTCCTCCTGACTACGCGAGTATACCAAAATATCATCAATGAAAACAATTATAAATGAGTCGAGATAAGGCCGAAATATGTTGTTTATCAAATGCATGAATTGCTGGGGCATTGGTCAACACAAAAGACATCACAAGGAACTCATAATGACCATACCGGGTCCTGAAATTTGTCTTAAGAATATCCGAGTCCCTGATCTTCAACTAGTGATACCCTGAACAGAGATCAATCTTGGAGACCACTCTCGCTCCCTGAAGCTGGTAAAATAAATCATCGATACGAGGTAAAGGATACTTGTTCTTGATTGTAAATTTGTTCAACTGCTTGTAGTCAATGCAAATCCTCATTGTGTCATCCTTCTTCTTTATAAATAGAATAGGCGCACCCCAAGGCAACAAACTAGGACGAATAAACCCCTTATCAAGGAGTTCCTGAAGCTACTCCTTCAACTCTTTTAACTCCGCTGGTGCCATACAATACAGTGGAATAGAAATGGGCTGAGTGCCCGGCACCAGGTCAATACCAAAATCAATATCCCTATTCGATGGCATGCCCGTAAAGTCTGTAGGAAACACATCCGGAAAGTCCCTCACTACCGAAACTAAATAAATGGTAGGAGCCTCTGCACTGACATCCCTCACAAAAGCTAAGTATGAAGGACAACCTTTCCCAACCATCCGCTAAGCCTTTAGAAATAAAATCACCCTACTAGGAAAAAAATCAAACGAACCTCGCCACTCAATCTGTGGCACACCCGGCATAGCCAACGTCACTATCTTAGCATGACAGTCTGAAATAACATGACATGGGGATAACCAGTCCATGTCCAAATAACATCAAAGTTTACCGTACAAAGCAACAAAAGGTCCACTCGGGTCTCCAAGCCCCCAATAGTAACCACGCACGACCGATATATGCAGTCCACAACAATAGTATCGCCCACCAAAGTAAATACATGAACAGATTAAACAAGACTCACGTGGCGTATTCAAATAATGAGCAAAATATGATGACACATATGAAAAAGTAGAACTAGGATCAAATAACATAGAGGCATCTATGTGGAAGACTGAGACAATACCTGCAAGCACAACATCTGAAGCAATAGCATCGAGTCTAGATGGGAGTGCATAGAAACAGGCCTTACCACCACATGATCAATCTCCCTCTCTAGGATTAGCTGAGTGTCCTCCACCCCTAGTTAGGTGGATGGGTGGTGAAGTAACTGGTGCAGAAGTCGATGGCTGGCTCCTCTGATGAGATGAATCCCCAAGATGACGCGGACACTGCCTCTACATGTGCCCCAACTCACCACACTCATAAAACCCCCTGGTGCTGGAGACATGGACTAAAGAGAACCCTTAGCACCAGGATGACTAGTAGAATAACCTAGCATAGAAGAGCCCTGAACTGATGGAGCACAGGACGAACTCTAGGCTGAAAGGGCACTAAGTGATGAATGGCCCTAATAAGAACTGTGAGAACCATGGCTCGATAATGCCCCATGATAACTTGGGCGAGCTGACTGAGCGTGCCTGAATGGACAGCCTCTGCCATACTGAATTTGACCCCCATAAGGAGTACCACTGAATCTACCCTAACCATGAGGCCTCTTAGCCTCCCGCTCAAACCTTTCCTGACCATGAACCATCTCAATCTATCAAGCTATTTCAACAACCTTATCAAAGGTAGCACCAGATACTCTCTCTGGGGTCATAAGTAACCGATGCTGAAAACTAAGGCCATCTATAAACCTTCTGATCCTCTCTCGACCTGTAGGAACCAACCAAACCGCATGACGAGCCAACTAAGAGAATCACATTTCATACTATGTAACAGATCTATCACCCTGAGAAAGCTGCTCAAACTGCCTGCGCAGCTCCTCTCAGCGAGACTCAGGTACAAACTTCTCCAGAAAGAGAATGGAGAACTACTGCAAAGAAAAGGGCGCTGCACCAACCAGACTACGCCTCTCATAGGCCTCCAACCATCTAAGTAAATCCCCTAAGAACTGGAAAGTAGTGAACGAGACCCTACTGGTCTCCAAAATACCCGTGGTCTGAAGCCTCCTCTAACACTTGTTCAAGAAACCCTGGTCATCTTCGTTCTCTACATCATTTGAAAATTGGAGGCTGAAGTCTACCAAACCTCTCTAGTCTGCGTTGCTTTCCCTCTGGCATAATATTAGCAATATAGTCCTAAGTAGCTGCAACTGGCTAGGCTAGATGTGCCCCTGATATCTGAAGTCCATGCACAACTGCTCAGGTGTGTGAGCGGAGGGAGTCTGAGTGCCTCTCCCGGCCTTAGAAGTAGCTGCAGCTGTAGCAACTGAGACTGTCTGAGCTAGGCCATTGGACACTGATAGAATCTGAACCAGGGCTTCTTGAAGCTTGGAATCACAATAGGCACAGTCGGTGCCTGAGTTGGTGTTGTTGGAGCGTCCACAACTAGGACCTGATCATGAATTGGGGCGGCTGGTGGTTCTACAGGTGCTGCCCTAGCTGTTTGATAGGCTACACCCCTGCCCCTATCTCGGCCTCGACCGCGTGGTCGACCTCTGGTGGCCCCAGTTAGTGGTACTAGTGCTCGTCCATCCTGAGCGGTAGCACGTGTTTTCACCATCTGTGAGAGAATAGAATAATAGAAGTTTCAAGAATATAAAGTATCTCCTAAAGGTTGTAGCCTCCCGAGGATAAGTACAGACGTCTCTTACTGATCCGCGAGACTCTACTAAACCTACTTATGACTCCCGAGACCTATGTAACCTAGGCTCAGATACCAACTTGTCATGAGCCAGGAACTGAACCGGTCGTGATGGCGCCTAATGTGAAACTAGGCCAGTCGACACAAACCCCAAATATCAACCAGAAATTCATAATAAGTTTATTTTAAGCCTTTAATTTGCTAAAATCCCATAACATAAGTCAGAATAAGCAATGCGGAAATATAACACAAGCCCGACATCGGGATGTCACCAGTCATGAATAACTACAACTTGTCTAGGAACAAGAAAAGACAACATAGTCCGAAATAAAATACTACAAAAATTTAAGTAAGATAGGAAGGAGAAACACTGGGTTGCGAATGCCAAGCAGCTACCTAGTCAACTTTGGAGACCTACTGGAAGATTGATCAACACTCACTATTGTGCCCCGAGACTCCTGGATATGAACACAAAGTGCAGGGAGTAATGTGAGTACGCCAACTCAGTAAGTAATAAAATTAAAAGCAGCTGAGCAGAAAGATATAGGTAATTTCATGTCATAGCACCATTACAAAATAGTATATGTGCAGAATTAATGCAATAAATCAACAAAACTCGTAAAAACAACTTTGTTCAGTAAAACCTTTTTAAAACATCTTTCAATAGTTTCAAACGAGTGATCAAAATATTGAGTAAAAGGGTAGAAACGTAAACAGACCCTCAGGCAAAACATGTACCACAATCACCCCTCGAGCAAAATATCAACAGAACAAACCCCTCGGGTTACATCACGATCACTTGTAATCAGCCCCTTGGGCAGCAACATGAAACTACAATAGCCCCTCGGGCAATATCACATCTCTCACACTGGGTACCCGCACTCACTGAGGGTGTTCAAATTTAAGATGGGCTCTTACAGCCAAAGCGCTATCATAAGACAACTCGTGGCATCACAAATTAGGTCCTCGACCTCTCATATATCACAAATTAGTACACATGCTGCGGCGCGCAGCCCGACCCCATAATAATCCTCACAACACAGGCCCTCGGCCTCACTCAGTTAGAAACCTCTCAAGCTGCTCGGGCAACAGTAAAATATGACACTCATCCCAAAATATCATATAAAATATCAAAACGGAGTAAATAAAACTGAGTTATAGAAACAGTAGAATACAACATGACAGAGTACAAATATAAAGTCAAAATAGTGAGGAATAGTAGTAAAAAGCCCCTAAGGGTCCAAAACAGTTGGCACAAGGTCGAAATATGACATTTAGCCCAAAATATGGTAATACTTTCCAAAATACAATGATATCAAATAGTTTTCAATCAACTATGCGACTTAACAGTCATACGGGACAGACAAAGTTACAATCCCCAATGGTGCACAACCACACGCTCGTCATCTAGCGTGCACGTCACCTCAAAGTAGCACAACCATGTGAAATATGGGATTTCATATCCTCAGGACAACATTTACAATCATTACATACATCAATCCGGTCTAAACTGTTACCTACAATGCCTTTGCCCATCGACTCGGCCTCAAATCGAATCAAATCTATCCAAAATAAGAATTATAACATCAATATATGCTAAGGAAATGAAGCCCATGCAAAAATAATCAAATTACATCAAAAATCCTGAAATTGGCAAAACTCGAACCCTGGGCCCACGTCTCAGATTCTGATAAAAATCACAAAACTAGAATTCTTACACTCTCACGAGTTCATACATACTAAATACATCAAAATTTGACCACAAATGACCCCTCAAATCCTTAAATCAAAGTCTCCAATTTCAAGCCATAATTCCCCAATTTTAGGCTTTAAATCCCACTAATTTCATGTCTAATTAGGTAAAAATCACCATAGAATCAAGTATTGCGTTGAAAATTTTCACTTCCAAGTATTTCCCTTCGATTCCCTCTTCAATCCATCTCAAAAATCTTCAAAACCGCTCAACAATGGTGGAAATTAGACCAAAAATCGCGATGGCAACTATTTGAACATTCTGCCCAAGTGTTATTTCCTTCTTCGAGAATGCGGTCAAAGCCTCGCATTCGCGAAAAACAAAAATCCACTGACGAAATATTCCTTCTTCGCGAATGCGACATGCTCCACGTGAACGCGATGCTTCAACTGTCCAAGACTTCGCGAAACCTTACCAAGCGAACGCGAAACACAAAACTCCTGGGGTCCCAGCTGCTCCAATTACCCTATGCGAACGTGTCTCCTCTCATGCGTTCGCCATTCACTGGAATCCAAACCTATGTATCATGAACACGTAGAATAATTACTCCTCCAAGCGCAGCTCTTCTTCACGAACGCGGGACTACCTTTGCGAACGCAAAGAACAAATTCTTCTGCAACAAAAACTAGAAAATCTGCAACTCTCCAAAACCAAGAATTGGTCCGTTAACCACCCGAAACTCACCCGAGGCCTTCAGGACCTCAACCAAACATGCCAACACATCCGATGACATCATTCAAACTTGTTCCAACCTGCAGAACACTAAAAACATCATTAAACCACCCTCAGATTTAAGCTTAAGGATTCTAAAACTTCCAAATTCCGCTTTCGATCAAAAAGTCTATCAAAACTCCTCTGAATGACCTAAAATTTTGCATACATGAACCAAATGACACAACAGACCTAATCCTATTTTCGGAATTTTATTCCGACCCCTCTATCAAAATCTCTAGTACCAACCAGAAAATGCTAAAATTTTAATTTCGCTAATTCAAGCCTAAATCAACTCTGGACCTCCAAAATACATTCCGATCAAGCTCCTAAGTCCCAAATCACCTCACAAAGCTATTCGAACCATAAAAACCAAGTTCCGAGATCGATTACTCACAAGTCAACTTTTGGTTGACTTTTCCAACTAAAAGGCCAACTTAAGAGAGTGTGTCTCATTTCTATACAATACTACTCAGAACCCAAACTAACCAACACAATGCTATGAAATACCGCTGAACAACACATAAAGAAGTAGAAATGGGCAGAAACGGAGCGGTAAATCATGAAACGATCGGCCGTATCATTACATGCTCCGCCTCTTAAACAAACGTTCGTACTCGAACGAGTTAAGAAATATACCTGAAGCCTCAAATAGGTGAGGATATATGCTCCGCATCTCTCGCTAGATCTCCCAGGTAGCCTCCTCCATGGGACGACCTCTCCACTGCACTTTTACTGAAGCTATATTCTTTTATCTCAACTTTCGAACATGACGCTCCAAAATTGCTACTAGCTCCATATCATAAGTCAAATCACTGTCTAACTGAACCGTGTTAAAGTCAAAAACATGTGACAGTTCGCCAGTATACTTCTGGAGCATAGAAACATGAAATAATGGATGCACGTTTGATAAGTTGGGTGGCAAAGCAAGCTCATAAATGTCACGACCCTAGTTCACCAATTGTGAACACGTCATGACGGCACCTAGTCTTCGCGACCAGGTAAGCCTAATACATTGTGGAAGTAATAAAAATTGCGAAAATTATAATCAAAACTAAATAGCAGGAATAATGTATACAGTTGCCGCCTGGCACATACACTTTAATACCAAACACTGAAGTAACATCCAAGATCCGAAAACCCACGGGCAACACAGGCTATGAGAAATCTAACACTGCTCTAATCAACAGAATAGTCTAATACGAAGAAGGATCGAAATAATATATAATAACTAGAGGTGAAATGAGAAAGAGACTTTGCGGATCTGCGAACGTAGCAGATGTATACCTCAAGTACCCAATACGCTCCCTGACAGCTGCTGATGGTACGCTTGCTCAGAAGCACCTGGATCTGCACATGAAAAACATGCACAGAAGAGGCGTGAGTACAGCACAACGGTACTCAGTAAGTGCCAAGCCTAACCTCAGTTGGGTAGTGACGAGGTAAGGTCAGGGCCCTACTGAGACAGAAACAATAAAATAAAAAGATATTAATAGTATTGAAGTCTAATGAGAATTAATGAACACAACTATGTGATAGGACATATCAATGAAATATATTACTGCAGGACAAAACAGAAACACAGAATAAATACAGCAAAATTTCAAGAATACCGACAAGGGCCTTCCAGGATACCGTCTTGTAGCCCTTTTCTCATATCAATATCAAATAATCTCCCGGGATACCGTCCCGAAATCAAATCATCAGTGTACAAGGGTATCTCCCGAGATACCGTCCCGTAGTCCCAAAATAAAAGTGCAGGGGGAACGCCCGGGATACCGTACCGTAGTCCCAAAATAAAATGCAGGGGAATCGAACCCGTAGTCCCAAAGTAAAAAGTGCAGGGGGATCTCCCGGGAATCGAACCCGTAGTCCCAAAATAAACAAACAAGGGGGAACTCCCGGAATCTCGTATCCGTAGTCCCAATGTAAATGCGCATCCAACATCAGAGAAATATTCAGAAATTTAAGTACAACAATACAAGACATCAAAGAATACTGGCCTAACATGCTCCACGTAATCACAGTTAAGATAATTTAAACAATTAGGCAGCTTAGATCAATTAAACATGCTCTTCTACGCTACCACAGACTGTAAAAACAAGTAAAGTAAGGCAAATATGAAAGAGAATCCAAATCAAGTAATTAAGTAAAAATCCAGGTTTTCAACAATTTTCTCAAGTACGCGCTCGTCACCTCACACACCAGGCATTCAATTACCAATTATCACATCCTAAGGGATGAAGTCCCCCACACAAGGTTAGGCAAGCCACTTACCTCGAACCGGTGCGAAATCAACTAGGTAGCGATGCCCTTGCCACGAGTATCCGATTCCGAGTGGCCCAAATCTATTCAAACTAATTTCATATTGTAAATAATATTGCAATTAACTGATTCCACTAACAAAATCAAAACTAGGGCGCAAAAATAGGTAAAATGGCCAAAATTCCCCTCTAGCCAATGTCTCGGAATCAAAATATTTTTACATTTTTAGAACCCTCGTACTCTCACGAGTCTAACCATATAAAAATCTCCCAAATCGGAGGTCAAATGCCCCTTCAAATTGTCACTATTAGGTCTAAGGATTTTACCCCAAGTTTCATTCAAAATCCGAAATTAAAGGTTGAAATCACGATTAGATTAGTGGGTTTTACTCATAGAGGAGTAAGGAATCGTTACCCAATAGTTGCCTATGAAAATCCCTCGAAATACCTCCCAAAACCGAGCTCTCTAGCTTGAGTTTTTGTAAAAATGGAAGAAGGGTTCGTTTTGAAATGTTTATATCTGCCTAGGGATTTTCTTCAGTGCGATCGCATAAGAAGGGATGCGATCGCGTAGAGTGTAAATTGAAGGCCCGGAAAATGGTCTATGTGAATGCAAGGATGGGCCTGCGATCGCGGAAGGGAAGGAAGCAGACCTATGCGATCGCATTAAAGGCCTTGCGATCGCGGAGAAGGGGAAACAGAAGCTATGGGATCGCAGGAGGAGATATGCGATCGCATTGAAGGGAAAGGGCCACCTCTGAAATTCCACTACACAATCACATGAATGAGGATGCGATCGCAGAGAGTAAAAGTCTGCAACATCAACAACAGAAAATCTGCAACTGTTTTTCAACACAAAATGCCCCGTTGGGCATCCAAAACACCTCTGAGGCCCCCGGGACCTCAACCAAAGCTACGGACATATCCCATGACATCATTCAAACTTGTACCAATCCTTAAACCACCTAAAACAACGCCGGAACCTCGAATTAATCAATGATTTGGACTTAAAAACTTCAAAACTTAACCAAACTCGCTTTCGATAAAAAATCTATCCAAACCTTGTCCGAATAACCTGAAATTTTGCACGCACATTCAAAATGACATGACGAAGCTACAGAAACTTCCGGAATCCCAAACCGACCCTCGGATCAAAAATTCACTATCGGATCGGAACTTCAAAAAATTCAAACTTCGGCATTTCAAGACTAAATGAGCTACAGACCTCCAAATAACATTCCGAACACGCTCCCAACCCCAAAATTACCTAACGGAGCTAACGGAACCATCAGATTTCCATTCCGAGGTCGTCTTCACACTTTTCCGAATACGGACCATTTTTCAACTCTTAATCTCTCATTTAGGGACTAAGTGTCCCAAAAATGGGGAAACGGGGTGTAAATTCCAAAAACGACTGGTTGGGTCGTTACATCCTCCTACACTTAATCATTCGTTCGTCGTCGAACGAGCATAGAAAACATACCTGGAGTAGCAAAAAGATGAGGGTACTGGTTGCGCATATCCTACTCGGTCTCCCAAGTCGCCTCCTCGGCCGGCTGACCCCGCCACTGGACCTTCACTGAAGCGATGTTCTTTGACCTCAACTTTCTGATCTGCCTATCCAAAATGGCCACTAGCTCCTCAACATAAGATAGATCCTTGTCCAGCTAGACTGAACTAAAATCCAACACGTGCGACGGGTCACCATGATATCTCCGGAGCATCGAAACATGAAATACCGGATGAACTCCGGCTAGGCTGGGAGGTAAGGCAAGCTCATAAGCAACCTCCCCAACTCGCCTCAATATCTCAAAAGGCC
>MU789965.1:1194-29383 GCA_026770625.1 Nicotiana glauca
GTTAATTTGGGAACTGCCGAAGAAATAAGGGAAACCAAAATAAGCATTCACGCAGATGAGAAAACTCGAGATGCAATAATCCAACTCTTGGTTGAGTTTAAAGATGTGTTTGCTTGGTCGTATGATGATATGCCAGGACTGAGTGTGGATCTAGTAATGCACAAATTGCCAGTTTATCCTGATTGTCCTCCAGTGCAACAAAAACGAAGAAAGTTTGAAACCGATATCAGTGATAAGATCAAAGAAGAAATCACAAAACAGTTGAAAGCAGGGGTAATCCAGGTAGTCCGATATACTACATGGTTAGCCAATGTGGTTCCTGTGTCAAAGAAAGATGGGAAGACCCAGGTGTGTGTGGACTACAGGGATTTGAATAGGGCGAGTCCCAAAGATCATTTTTCGTTTCCCAACATCCACATCCTTATTGATAACTGCGCCAAACATTAAATACAGTCCTTCATAGATTGTTACGCAGGATATCACCAGGTGTTGATGGATGAAGAAGATGCTGAGAAGACAACTTTCACTACACCCTAGGGCACTTACTGCTATCGGGTCATGCCATTTGGGTTGAAGAATGCTGGGGCAACCTATATGAAATCCATGACCGCTATTTTCCATGACATGATGCACCAAGAGATAGATGTGTATGTGGATGACGTAATCATCAAGTCCCGAACTCAGAATGACCATGTTCGAGATTTGAGAAAGTTCTTCGAGCGGCTACGCAATTATGATTTGAAGTTGAATCCTGCCAAATATGCCTTCGGAGTTCCATCAGGCAAGCTCTTGGGTTTCATAGTCAGTAGAAGGGGGATCGAGCTAGATCCAAAAAGATAAAAGCTATTCGAGATCTACCCCCTCCAAAAACTAAGAAGGACGTGATGAGTTTACTAGGCAGGTTAAACTATATTAGTCGGTTCATTGCTCAACTGACTACCACGTGTGAGCCCATATTCAAACTGTTAAAGAAAGATGCAGCAATCAAATGGACATCCGAATGTCAAGAGGCCTTCGACAAGATCAAGGAATATCTGTCAAATCCTCCGGTGTTGGTCCCACCTGAGCCAGGGCGACCTCTTTTCTTGTATTTGACGGTGTTGGAAAATTCTTTTGGTTGCGTTCTGGGGCAACACGATATAACCGGCAAGAAAGAGCAGGCAATTTACTATCTGAGTAAGAAGTTCACTAGCTACAAGGCCAAGTATACTTTGTTGGAAAGAACGTGATGTGCTCTGACGTGGGTCGCTCAGAAGTTGAGACATTATTTGCAAGCCCACACTACCTACCTCATAACCAGGTTGGATCCTTTGAAGTACATATTCCAGAAACCGATGGCCACTGGGAGACTGGCAAAATGGAAAATCCTGCTCACGGAATTCGATATAGTTTATGTCACTCGTATAGAAATGAAAACCCAGGCATTAACAGATCATTTAGTAGAAAACCCGGTTGATGAGGAGTACCAACCATTGAGCACATACTTCCCAGATGAAGAAGTTAATTCAGTAGAACCTATCTCTGAAGACATTCGTGCTTGGAAAATGTTCTTTGACGGAGCGATAAACACAAGAGGTGTAGGCATTGGAGCAATCTTGATATCACCTAATGGTTAGCACTATCCAGCTATAGCTAGACTCCGATTCTTCTGCACAAATAACACAGCTGAATATGAAGCGTGCATCATGGGCATGAATATGGCGATCGACCAGGAAGTGGAAGACTTATTGATCATTGGGGACTCCGATTTGATTATCTGGCAAGCACAAGGGGAGTGGGAGACTCGAGACATTAAGCTCGTCCCGTACCGACAACACATGGAAGATCTCACTAAATGCTTCAAGTCAATAGAGTTCAGGTACATTCCTCGATGCCACAATGAACTAGCTGACGCACTCGCCACTTTAGCTTCAATGCTGCCTTACCCAGGCAATGCTCATATTGATCACCTGAAAATTCAAATCAAAGAAAAGCATGGTTATTGTAATGCGGTTGAGGTGGAACCCAACATTCAGCCTTGGTATCATGATATCAAAAGATTTATGAAAACACAAGAGTACCCCGAGCAAGCCACTGGGGACCAGAAGAGAACGATTAGACGACATGCGAGTGGTTTCTTTTTAAGCGGTGACGTTTTGTATAAAAGGAATCCGGACCTCAACTTGCTAAGATGCGTTGATGCCAAAGAAGCCGGAAGAATTATGCATGGGGTACACGCAGGGGTGTGCGGACCCCATATGAACGGATATGTTTTGGCAAAGAAAATTCTGCGAGCGGGATATTATTGGATAACCATAGAGAAGGATTGCTTCAGCTTCGTTCGAAAATGTCATCAATGCCAGGTGCACTGTGATTCGATTCATGCACCTCCAACGGAGCTTTATCCGATGTCAGCAACTTGGCCGTTTGTTGCCTGGGGTATAGACGTCATTGGGCCAATCGAGCCGAAAGCTTCAAATGGGCATAGATTCATATTGGTTGCAATCGATTACTTCACAAAATGGGTTGAGGCCATCACTCTCAAGTCGGTCACCAAGAAAGCTGTGGTAGATTTTGTACATTCCAATCTCATTTGTCGCTTTGGTATTCCTGTAACTATCATTACCGACAATGCGGCGAACTTGAATAGTCGTTTGATGGGAGTGGTATGTGAACAATTCAAGATAACGCACAGAAACTCTACCCCTTATCGGCCAAAAGCTAATAGTGCCGTTGAAGCAGCAAATATAAACATTAAGAAGATTTTGAGAAAGATGATTCAAAACTCCAGGCAATGGCATGAAAAGCTGCCTTTTGCATTACTCGGGTATCGCACCACAGTGCGTACATCAATCGGAGCCACCCCATACTTGTTGGTTTATGGAACCGAAGCAGTCATACCTGCAGAAGTAGAAATTCCTTCGCTTCGTATAACTGTTGAAGCAGAAATCGAGGACAGTGAATGGGTTAAAACCCGGCAAGAGCAGCTGTCACTAATTGATGAAAAATGGATGGCCGCAGTATGCCACGGGAAGTTGTACCAACAAAGAATGGCCCGCGCCTATAACAAGAAAGTACGTCCCAAGAACTTTAAAGTGGGATAGCTCGTGCCCAGACGCATTCTCCCTCATCACCAAGAAGCAAAAGGAAAGTTTGCTCCCAATTGGAAAGGTCCATACATAATCCGAAAGATTTTGCCAAAAGGAGCAGTGTATCTAGGAGACATTGAAGGAAATGATCCTGAAACAGCAGTCAATGCGGATGCAGTAAAAAGGTACTATGTCTAGACCTCCTGGGGTGATGGATTTTGTGCAATTGAAATGATGAAGGCTTTCCTTTCCACTACCCCAAACACTATCAATCCTTCGTAAACCCTTTGAGCCGGTTCAGTTTCTTTGATTACCCTCTTTGGAACCCGAAAGTGCAAAAAGAAAAGAAAAAGAAAAAGAAAAAGAAAAAGAAAAAGAAAAAGAAAATAAAAGAAGAAAACAAAAACAAAAACAAAAACAAAAACAACAAAAACAAAATTATATGCCTGAACTACGTTTGACTTGATCCCGAAAGGGTATGTAGGCAGCCTCTCCTTGAGGTTCAGTCACACCAAAACAAAAATCCCATTTCCTCCAAAAATTGAAACTGGGGCAGATGATATAATGGTTCGGTTATGAATCCGCCGAAACAGTTTCAAAGTTGTAGTTCCGCCCAAAATCCTTTTACCCCAAAAGACCTTGTCCAAGTCCTTCTAATCAATTGGCAAAGGCAGGGAAGTGGAAATGTCATTGTTGGAATCTGAAACAATTTCAATTCTGAGAAATAAAATGAGAGAGTCTTATCGGTGAAAACCTTCGGGCACCATAAGGCGATGGTGAGTAGAGAAAATGAAAATGAGAGAGTCCGCTTAGTGAAAACTCGCAAAGAGCACTATCGGGCGACGGTGAGAAGATAAATGAGAGAGGTCGATTGGCGAAAACCCGCAAAGGGCGTTGTTGGCCGAAAAGAAGGCATCTCATCACTAAAAGAGTCCTGACAAGGTTCCCTAGTTTTGAAATGCGGATCAATGGATTCACGAGAAGCTAGAAAGTTTGTGTGGGTCGGGCGTCCAGTCCAAGAAGCATGTCATGTTCATTTGAAGCCAGCATGCACACCCAGATAAGTCCTTCTTTCCCCCCGAAAGGGACGCTTCTCTTTAAACTCATTCGCTTGCTTTTTTTATATTTCTTCCTTGAATCCCTTTCGGTTTAACAATGACTCCGAAATTACTACAAAGAAAGGTGGTAGGATTGGTTCTATCAGGCTCCGCCTGGTCAGAGTCGAAGAAAATGCCCAGCCTCAGCGAGTGCGTCAGGCCAATACTGACTGACCATAGTTTTGATGTTCTCAAAGCAAAGACATTTGAAAAGAAAGAAAGTCAAAGACAAAGGTCCCGAAGGCAGAGTAAAGTGAAAAGGACAGAGCCCACACGGGCGAGTCATAATGAAACCCTGAGAGTTGAACCAGTCGGTTTGAAAAGAGATTCACCCTCGAGGCCAACAAGCAGCAAACTTCTCAATGGAAATGGGGCCGTGATCTAGCGATTGGGATGATCAAGGCCACAAAACCAACCACCGTTTCAAACTAACAAATTGTTCTTTGTTAAAAACAGGTGCAATTAAAGCAACCATGCAAGAGTGCAGGTGCAATCCAAAAGAAATGAGATGCACAAGTGCTGAAACAACTTTACAACAGGGAATCAACTAGAAAGGGAAGTTTCCCGAAATTCTTTCATACGTTTTGTTAACTAAAAAGAAAAAAAAATAATTAAAAAAGAGGAAAAAGAAAAGAAGGAGAAAAATAAGAAGAAGAAAATAAATGAAAACCCCAAAAGAAAAACAAATCATAACCCAAGGAGCATTTTCTTTCCAAATCCCCGCATAACCCGAGGATCTACCTGGCATAACCCAAGGAGAATTTTCTTTCCAAATCCCGGCATAACTCGAGGATCCCCCTGGCATAACCTAGGGAGAGTTTTCTTTCCAAATCCCGGAATAACCCGAGGATCTCCCTAGCATAACCCAAGGAGCCTTTTCTTTTCAAATCCCGGCATAACCCGATGATCTCCCTGGCATAACCCAAGGAGCTTTTTCTTTCTAAATTCCGGCATAACCCGAGGGCCCCCCTGGCATAACCCAAGGGCCCCCCCGCCATAACCTAATGAGCATTTTCTTTCCAAATCCCGGCATAACCCGTGGACCTCCCTGGCATAACCCAAGGAGCTTTTTCTTTCCAAATCCCGGCATAACCCGAGGATCTCCCTGGCATAACCCAAGGAGCTGTTTCTTCCCAAGTCCCGGCATAACCCAAGACCCATGTTCTTTTTCCAGCATAACTCGGTCACCTTATAGCATAACCTGGATTCATTCAAAGAGATACACAATCCTGATTTAATTGCTTAGATATGTGTCACAACTAACTCACGAAATTTTCCTAGTGAAAACTGGATCTCAATTCAGAATCAAGAAAAGAAGAAAAGAACAAAAGAAATGAATTCAAACGTGAAGCAAGTAAGGGTGCGGATTGCTCAAAACCTGATTGAAGTCACAAGCTCCGATGATCCTGTCTTGACCCAATGCTGCATAAAGAAGTAAACACCTACAACTTGCGAGCATCAAGATTCAGATCGAAGTCCACAACAACATCAGCTAAGACTCAAGATCAAGTTTCAAGAGAATTATAGATAGGAATCTTGTAACTCATAGTTGATAGGCATAGCTAACTTAGCTTTGATTTTCCTTTTGGTGTAATAATGAGGTCAACAAGCATGTAGCAGCAACAAAAGCAGTGAAATCACAGCTCCTGGTAGTCTCAGCTACCAAACCTTCCCGAACTACACTGACCTGATTCCTATTTAGCCCAGGATATGTAGGCAACATCTGAAGCAGGATGCGGTCAAACTTTTCAAAGATGCTTCACACGAAATATTCGAACGGGCAAAAAATCGCTCGTATCCGCTCACTTATCTTTGCCAGAGAACTCTGCATGTTCGTGAGCAAGAAGGGGCAGCTGTGAGCATGTGATTTTTGCCCTAAGCAAATTATTCCAAAAGTTTCAAATAAAATAATTTCTTTATTATTAAAATTTTTGTGAATTTTGGTGTCATTTTCTGATAATTTTTTGCATTTTATTTGTGCATTTTAATTCATATGAAAAAAATACAAAAATACACATTTGCATTTAGGATCTAATTTCATATTTTAGGATTAATTGATAGTTTAATTTTTTTTAGAACAAAATATAAAAAAAATAATAAAATAGTTCACTTTGCATTTAAATAGCAAAATAGTTCACTTTTTGTATTTTAATTGTTTTAATTGTGAATTCGTCACAAATTAGTTTTATGCAGTTTTAGGAGTTAATTACTTTGAAATATATTAGGTCTTTAATTTTGCATTTATAAAAAAAATTCAAAAAATAAATAAATACAAAATACTTGATGAAATACAAAAGATAGATAACAAAATAAAAAGGAAAACAAATAAAAGAAAGAAATCAAGAAAAAGGAGAAATAGTTGGTCTTTAGGAAACATTAGGATTTGGGACATTGATTCAGCCCAAATTTCCCAATCACACCCAATAACCCTAGCCCAAGTGAATTAATTCCCTTCCCACGACCCAGGCCCAAGTCCCTTGACCCCATCTAGTTCCGAGATGGACCAAACGAAGTCGTTTTGGCGACAATTGATCATAGCCGTTGATTACCCCTGATCCAATGGATCATGTTCAATCTTGGTAAATAATATAAGTGTTCAAATATATATCAAAACCCTAAAAACATGTATCTCTTCCTCGTAAATCTCCCCTGTATCACTGGACATAACCCCACCACTCCTCCGCCGTAAGCCGTCGGCCGAAAATCGCCTCCGCCGGCGGCCCTCCTCCAACAACCCTCAAATTTTCACCACTTAAAAACCTCGCCACCCTCTTTTCGAATATGAGCTTAGTTTCCCTCCAAACCCACTAGTTTATCTCAAACAACCCAAACCCTAGCCGCCGCAGGCGAACGCCGATCATTCCGATGGCCCTAAAAATTACACCATAGCTTCCCCTCGTCCCCCTCATTCCAAATCTGCAAAAGGTTTCCCTCGAACAAGCCTAGAACCCGTCGAATATTCATTTGAAATTATTCCGGCCAAGACACCACCTTTCCCAAATGCCCCCAAACTAACACCACAGGACCACCATAACCTCCCCTATCAAACCCTCAAGGCCTTGACCCTCTAATATGACCGGAACTTCTCAAATATTGATTGGAAGTTTTCCGGCCAAAACCCTAATTGCCCCAAACTATTCCAGGTAAATACCATGTGATCCCCTCCTCTCCCTTGTGAGGATTTGATTGTCATTAGAGCCGAACGTCATCAGAATTAGCCGAATTTGGAAAATAATGAGTGGCCGGAGTTTCAGTAAGTTTTCTTTTATTATTTGTTTTGTTTAATTTTTTTCTCTTCTATTCTGATACTCATTAAGTTTTAGTTTAATTTTTCGTGTTAATTTTGCCAATTTTATTTTTTGATTTCATGTTCTGATTGAATGCATAATCTTAGAGTATTTTTAATTTCTGGTTTCGTACATGTTTGTCAATTGATAATTAAGTCTAGTTTTCCTTTTAGGCTTATATTTGCATTCATTTTTAGTTTTGTAGTATTGTTTTGTTTTGGATTAATATCTGACTCTGTTTTGTTTGTACTAAATCTGATTAATTAACTTGTTAAGGCGATTATTGATTGATAAGTTGGTTTGATCAATAGGTCAATTAATAGTTGAATTAGAACTCAATATGTGAATGATTCAGAGCTTAGAAAAATTGTTTGGTTATAGCTGATTCATTTTCAACCCTATGGTTAAATGACAGGGTTGGGTCTGGTTGGTAATTTTAGAGGATTTTAAGGGTAGTATAGGTATGGGAAAAGGGTAGTTTAATTAGGATTGGTAATTTCAAAACAAGGACAAGGGTAGTATAGGTTTTGTGTAGCTAAAAAAACCCTCTAGGACCTTCTAGTTGGGGTTCTAAATGGAAATTAAAAGAAATAGAGTAGTAACTTCAGAAACAAGTCAAGTAAAGGAGGGACTAATATGTAAAAAACCAAAATTTGAGGGTTGCCCTCTCTTAGGCCTATAAAAGGCATGCAAATGCCTTGATTAAGAAGTTTTTGGAGCCTCAAATCTTCCCCAAAAAAATTTTCTCTTCTAATTTCAGATTTTATTTTTGAAATTCAAAATCCAAAAACAACAGAAATTTAATAGAGAATCCAAAAAATATCACTGTTCCATTAGATAATTCAAGTTAATTTTGATTTCTAATTGATGATTTCCAGTTCTGCTAGTTCCTGAAATTTCAGAGGTTATTAGTATGATTTTTCGAGCCATTTTGAGTATATTTGAACTGGTTTTGGATAATTTTGGGTCTGTTGAAATTGTGCTGGGCTATTTTTGAATCAATTTTGATTTTTGAGAATAATTTCGGTGTTGCTGATTGAAATACTATTGCTGTTGATCTGTTGTATCTGAGCTGCTGCTGATCCTATCTTCTTCTTCTCACATTTTCTTCATTTTCCAGGTACATTCCTTCAAATGGCTTTGATGTAGCTTTTGAGTTGAAATGCTGAAATGAAAGGCTTATTCATTTACTTCCTGAATATGTGTATTCAAACTGTCACAACAGAATAGATACTAGATAATGAGTATTTGTGTAGGATTACTTTCAGTTTACATTGAATGATTAAATGAATACTGAATTGTATAATTTGAACTATTTTGGACTGTTAAATTTGTGGTTGTCCAACCGTAGTCTTAGTTTGATTTAGTGCTGGTTTTAGTTTTACATTCTGTTGATAGGTAGAAAAATCATAATTGGTTTGGATTCACAATTGACTTCGAGATCAACATAATTTTGATTTTCAAGCTGAAGAAATGTTACAAACAGCCTTGTATTGTAGTAGCTGATACCAGTAGATTTACATACATGACTACTTTCGTTAAAACTCAATTCACATTTCTCAGTTTGTTTTGCCTGTAGTAATATCCAGAAATTCAGTAGTAGGTAAATAGATTAACAACAGATCTGAATTTTAATGCAATCCAGTCGATTTAGATGTACAATTGTTTTGAATTTTATTGAGATGAGCGTATGAATATGTCAAGCATAAATGTGGAACGACTCCACTCTTTGCAAGTTAATAAGTCTGAATGTTGATTTTAATACTGTTTTTCGAATAACTGGAAAGGTTCAATAGTTATTTGGTTCAATTTGATTCGAGGTAGGCCAAATGCACGTTGGGCCAGTCTCGAGCCCAAGTAAAATTGTTAAGGCACTATAGGGATTGGGCCAATTGTAAGCCCAAATTTGTTATAAGTAACTCTTAAATTATATAGGTAGACGGGAATTAATTGACAAATATAAAATTGAGTTTTGAATTAGGTAGCGGTTTCTAGCTAAAAGGGTTTCCCCTTTTGTAATTCGGACTTGAATTCGAGGCCCGAATTTATATTTGTGAATTAATTGGCCTTTTAGAGACAAATAATAAATAGAAAATTTTAGTTTGCTTTAAGTTGGCCTTTTAATAATAAAATGAGATGAGCTTCACCAAATCAAATATACAATTGCGGGGCCCTCATTAATAACTTAATTCAAAAATATTTAGAATTCGGGACGGGTCGTTTAGCGAATTTCACGGCCTTCCCAAAAGATAACAACACGTTAGTCTCTTTAGACGCGATTCTAATAAAATTACATTCCTAAAGTCGGGTGTGCATTTCATGCAACCCAAATCCAAATCCGAAAATATTGAATAAGAATGTCTCGAGGATCCAGGTGCATTTCATATGACATGATCCAAAAATACGTTCTTAAACGATGTTCACTTTATTAAATAAAATAATAATTGGAAAAAGCGGTAAATAATTCTAAATTGCACTATAGGCATAACATGTATTAAAATTAAATATTTTAGCCAAATATAGCAGTTGAGCGACCGTGCTAGAACCACAGAACTCGGGAGTGCTTAACACCTTCTCCCGGGTTAATAGAATTCCTTACCCGGATTTCTGGTTCGCGACTGTTAAACAGAGTCAAACCTTTTCCTCGATTCGGGATTCAAACCGGTGACTTGAGACACCATAAATCTCTCAAGTGGCAACTCTGAATCTTTTAATAAACGAATCCCGTTTCGATTGTCCTGTAAGTAAAAAAACTCCTTTTTATTATACCTTTCCCCGGGGTGTAGTAAATCTCGGAAAAAGGAGGTGTGACAACATTGTCATTCTTTCCCGTTGAAATCTGTCCACGAATTATCTAAGCAACTTCGAATCTCCTTGCTTGATTTTGAAGATGTCTTCCATTCTCTTTTCAAATTTTTGAGCCACCGAGTGTGCTTTGATAAATGAATCTGCAAGCTCAGCAAAAGAATTTATAGAATTTTCAGGTAAAAGAGAATACAATGTTAGTGCTCCTTTAGTGAGCGTTTCACCGAATTTTTTGACCAAGACTGATTCAATCTCCTGCTTAGTCAAATTATTGCCCTTGACACCTGTTGTAAATGCAATAACGTGATCTCGTGGGTCTGTTGTCCCATCATACTTTGGAATATCAGGCATCTTGAACTTTTTTGGAATTGGGAGAGGGGCGGCACTTGGCTTCCAGGGCTGTTGAGAATACTTATCCATATCTACCCCTTGATCACGGGCGATACCTCGGGTATTTGCTCTATGCGGTCATTTTGCTCCTTAAGCTATTTTTGCAATATTAGTACTAGATTTTGTAAATCAGAATTAACTAGATTACCTGGGTTTTTCTCCTGTGTTTCACTGGGGGTTCCACCGCTACCTGAATTAATCAGTCCAGAACGAGGATTCTCCAAAGTATTGTTATTTGGAATAGGTGTGGGTAGAGCAGCAGATAATTGACTAACAAAAGCTTGTAAGCCATGTTGACCTGAGTAGTGATAAGTTTTTGTAAAGCTTCATCCATAGCTTCAATATTCTCAAATTGAACTTGTCCATCTGTGTGATATCCTTCAGGAGTTCCTTCACGAGATCGTTGTGGTGAACCTTGAGGAGAAAGAACTAATGCATTATTGTCTCGCAGATCTCCCTGAAGTTGTTGGTTTGTTTTATTTTCTTGGTTTCCTTGGGTGTTGTCATTGTTGTTTGATATAGTTGATGCAACAAATAAAATCAAGCTAAGATATAACTGATTATCAGATTTTCGATAACGGAACCAATTTATTTAACCAAAAAATAGAATTTTAGTCAAAGCTAGAATTTAGAAGAACACGAGTTACTGATAATCGAAGAAATGTAAAGAATAGAAGTAATTAGGGAGAGCAAAATGATAATTGAAAGAACTAAATGAATCAAAGTATTATTCCCCAATATTTCGTGTCCACAACTGATCGTATATCTTCCTTTTTATAGTCTCTTTTGAAGATATCCGTTTATTTTAATTATAATGAGGCTATTATGAGATATTAAATGTACTAAATGCACCGTTACACAATCATTACATAGGGAATATCTTCTCTAACGTATTCAGTACTTATTGCTCTTTAAATGTCATCTGCACTCCTTTCTATAGCCAGATTCATTCATTTTGATTCTTGAATATAAATGGCTTAAATAGGTACGGGCGCTATGTTACTTAACTAATGTCCCGTGCCTCTCATCTTTCTTTACCTGTATTTATTGCAACCATTGTCTCGTGACTAATCATAATTCTTTGACCGTTTGACCAATCCATGTGTCTTGACACGTCATCTTTACATATAAATAAAATTTCCCCTATACACATCCAAGCCTCTAATTCGGTGTTATTAGTAATTTTTTGTGCTTTTTGCCTGTCAAGGCCTTTGCTTGATGACTAGTTTGATCATTTTCCATCCCCTATAATTATGCTCAATGCGTTTGGGGGTGCTCTTTTTATAGTCTCATCCACAATAATGAGTTCATCCCTCATTCCATCTATATCTCAATTATATTGTCCTGCACTCCTTTTTTCCTTTGGGTACATATGTTTGTTTTCTTGTTTTTTTTTCTTTTTCCATTTCAAATTTTTGGGGAGATGGTTTAGGCAAAGTCAAGATTTAAAGTTAGAAAATTTTCATATATTTTTTTAAATATTTTAAACTATTAATTATTTTGATTTATAATACATTTTAACATAGTTTTTAAGCATGTAAATTTTATTTCAAAAAGTTTAAAGATTGTATGTCCAAAAAATAAAAAGTTTGAATCTCGAATATCGAAATTGTCACATAAATTAGGTAGATAAAGTAATATTTAATGAACTCCTTAAAATGATACACGTTTCTTATTAGTCCGTTCTAAAAAGAATGATATATTTTTAGAAGTGAAAATAATTCATCATTAAATTATTCATTTTATCCATTTTATTCTTAATGAGAATATTTTATAACCACACAATTGTTATGACAACAAAACTTCTACCCTTAAGCTTTTAAGACCACAAGTTTCAAAAATTTTTATTTTTCCTTTTAAACTCTGTATGGTGAGTCAAACTACCTATTTTAAATTGAAACGGAAGGAATAGTAAAAATTTGATAAAAATTATTGGGTTCACGTAAACTTGTAGCTAACGCTATAAATCCGCCCCCCTTGTGAGAGTTGAAGAGATACGGTTACATCTCAATTTCGGGGGGTTTCGTTTTCTTTTGGGTGTAATAATTTCAGTATCCGAAATTGGTTGGTCCAACTAACGCGGATTCATCTCGATTAGGTCGACTAAGAAAGTAAAACGCTGTATACCAAATAGTTTTTGAATTTTAATTTAATCTTTGATCGTTGTTTTTCGTTAACTGGGGCTCTCATCACATTACATTTGGATTTTTTCGCTTTGCCTTTAACAGAAATCTCGTGGACTGACTGAAACAAAGAGTACAACGATGATCATTTTATTCATCTTATGATGCTCAGTTTCACATCCATCTTTTATATTCTTGGTCACGTGTTGCACAATAAAGCCATAACAACCAACGGCGGGTCAACTCCAACTTATAGTCGCTCACTTTCTACTTTTTTCATACTTTAGTTACAAACCTTGTACTATGTATTAATCCTTCCCCCCAAATTGTTTTATTGTGTTATAATTGGATACGAATTTTGTGAGCGTTTGGACATAAGAATTGTGAAATTTCGGAGTTAAAATGATATTTAAAAATTAGAGTTGTGTTTGGATATGCATATAATTTGAAGCTATTTTTAAAATTTTTTTGTGAGTGGTTGAAGTAAATTTTTTGTAAAATAGTATTTTTTGTTGTGTTTTTCAAATGTTCGAAAAATTCTAAAATTCATCTTCAAGTGAATCCAAATATTGATTACGAAAAAAAGAAAAAAGTTTCCCAAAAAAGTGATTTTTATGGCCAAATGAACACTTATTTATAAAAATAAATAAACTTTTTTGATGCATAATTAAGTAAAACTAGTTTTTACCGTACGCGCGTTGCGCGTATATCCTGTCTTAGTGAGATTTTTTTTTTTATATAAGAAATATCATACAAAAATTATATTTAAAACGTGTTTAAGTTATAAAAAGGTATAAGTTCTTAAAATTAATGAATGTCTATCTTATATAACTAACTCAATAAATAGAAGAAATTATGTCATATAGAATTTTTTAATCATCATGCAATATATTCAATTTCACAAGCTATTATGATTCCTCTTTAGTTTCAGCAAAAAACCATCTTGAAGAATTTAAAATTTCTCTGAAATATTTTCAGAAAACTATTCTCAAGTTCATTCGAGAAGACACAAACATTGTTAGCTATATTTTTATTATAATTTATTAATTTGAATAAAACATAAATTGAAATTTCTTTTTTAATCTCTTTAGAGATTTGGGAACGAAGAGGTTGGTCGTATGAATCATGAAAAAAAATTGATAAATGGCAATTTAAAGTATAAAAATAACTAATGTCAAGTAATTTTATAATAAATAAATAATAAATAATTAATAGCAACTCCTTTAGAATACAGTTAGTTTTTTACTTATCTATCCTTATTTAGCACTTTTACCGAATCTGGGTCTTAACACCGAAATTAATAGAATTAGATTTTTTTTTCTTTCTAATATGGTATTTGAAAGATTTAATTATTTATTATTAATATAAATAAAATAATTTATTGTTGAGCTTCAAATTCTTAATATTTAAATGTAATCATTATTTTATCAACTCAAGGTCTCATTAAAAAATAATTAATGACTATTTTGTCTAGTCTGAAATCTATTTTTAGAGGGGAAAAAACCAAAAAATATTTTGCTAAGAATATTTATGCTTTTAATATAGTATAAATGTAGATAAATAATAGTTTTACTTGGAAATTTGTGTTGAAGTATATAATGTTATAGACATCTTATTGTCCTCTCAATTTTGTTTAACAAATTGATGAACTGAATTTAATTTTAAATTTTTGGGATTCAAAAGTTCAGAACTGAAATATTATCAACTACAATGGCCAGTTGCCTATAAAATAGAAAGAGATGACGAATAAAAACAATTTGGTTTGCACTGTAGAGAAAAGTATAACAAATCACCTCTAAAAATAGCATTTTCCCCCTAAATAATATGGAGTTGTATATTAGTTACGGCAAAAATGATGAAAAGAGAAAATTTTGGTGTTATGTAGGTAATATAGTTATGTTATACTATTTAAATAAAGAAAGGATTAAGATTTTAAAGTCCTTATACGAAAAGATTTAACATTTAATACTTTCATTAATTTTAAAGTTTAAATATTGGATGATTAACTAAATGACCTTTTTGTCTAGTTTGAACTTTATTTTTAAAGGGTAAAAAGACGAACGACATTTCGCTAAGGGCCTTCGTGATTTTAATATAGCTAATTTTAGTGTACGCGCGTTGCGCGCGTATCCTTTCTATTGAAAATAAAAAAATTTAAAACTAACATAAATAATATTTAAATTAAAAATGTATTTAAATTATAAAGTATTTAATAAAAATTACAAGTTCCAAAATAATATTTGATTATAAAGTCTTATAATTCTTGGGATTTCCTACGTAATTTATTTTATTAAATTATTCTTAGAAAATAAGTATATCGTGGTATTGTCCAAATTATCTTTAGGAATAACAGATTTCTTTTAATAGTTAACGTTATGGTTTAGGTCTTTTGGTGTTTTGATATTTTAAATGGTTAGTCATGGTATATGCTTATATTTTTATTTCTTTTTGAGATGATATATGTCAATACAATGAACATAAATGATCTTCTATTTAATTATGGAAATAAAAAGGTTCTATCAAATATATCTCAAACTCTTTTTTTTATTATTTCAGAAAATAAATCGCAAACAAGCTATGTGAGTTTTAACAGAAGTATATGAATAACTTTTGAACACCGTTGTTGCTAACTAATAGAATTAAAATTATGTTTCTTTGCTAAATTAAGAGAATGATTTATAAGGTGACATTATAATTTATTTTAAGGTCCTAAATATTAGGATAATTCAAATAAAGAAATATCTTATGAGTAAAGTTTTAGTTGATTTAGAAGTCCTATTTAATTTATTTAATGACAAGTGCAAGAAAGGTGGACAATACTTTGCAACGGAAAGAAGCAATTGTTCTTAATATAATTTTTTTTATTATTATTTGATTAAATTAAGAACATAATATCTTATTTATTAAATGCAAACGGACAAATATAATATTCTTAATTTCTTAATGATTATAACTTTTATATATATATATATATATATATATATATATATATATATATTAAAAAATACGAAGGCCATTAGCGAAATGGCGTTCGCCATTTTTACCCTCCAAAAATAGATTTTATATTGAATAAAACCCTAATTATTTTTAATCCTTATATTTTTGTACGGAATTGATGCAAAAGGGCCAAAATTTCTAATATTTGGTAAGAAAGCACATAAGTCAAATCGTGAATTATTATTTATCTATGTATTATTGCTTAAATCTTTGGTATTAGAAGTAATATATTTTAAAAGGAAAGAATTTATATAAGTAAAATCTTTCTTAATTTTAAATTCTTAAATTTAGAAGTTTGTATATAGTTTGAATAAGAAAATATTTAATACATAAAATTTAATTAATTTTGAAGTCATATATAATAGGAAAATAATTAAATGACCATTCCTAAATATTAGAAAAATAATTAAATAAATATTTTTAAATATTTTGATAATAATTAAAAGACCAATTTGTCTAGTGTAAACTCTAACTTTAAAGGATAAAAAAGACGAACGACATTTTGCTAAAGGCGTTCGTGCTTTTAATACAAAAATATAGATATAGATATAGAAATAGATATATATATATATATATATACATGAAATATTAGGAGTGTCATTCAGTATACCATAACAGTTCAATTTAATCATCTAATTGAGGACAAAATCAGAGTATAAAAATTGTGAAGTGTGAACTCTTTTTTTGGGTTGAAAGTAAAACTTTTATTCCAATCTTTTTTCGCAAATATACACCATCTGCTCTCTATGGACTTTGGAGCAGATCTCAAAATAAAAAAAAATCATTTACAATTTCCTATACAATTCTTCTGTTGCTATTCTATTATAAAACATATAACTATCCTATAAACAACTAGGATAGTTGTTTAACTTTTCCAGTAGTGACTTCCATTTTTGTTGTTTTTGTCCAGTAACATAAATTTGGACAGCAATATCCTTTGCTCTGTCTTGTACTGTCTTCTTGCATTGTTGAAATCTTCTACTATTTCTTTCCATCCATATGTTGTACATCACAACAGCAAACACAACTCCTATTATGGCTTTCTTTGGGTTTCTGTTATTCACATTCTTGACTAACCAGTTAACTTCTTCTTCCCAGTCTTGAGTTCTTCTGTGATATCCAAGCCATGTTAACATGCTTTCCCATAGTTTCTTTGAGTATGAACATTCAAAGAATAAGTGTTCATGAGTCTTAGTCAAGTCTCTTTCACACAGAACACATCCTTGTTCAACCTGAACTCCCTATTTCAACAATCTATTCAATGTTGCCAATCTTCTATGCATTGCCATCCACACTATGAACTGTTGCTTTGGCAGACTACCATTGATCATTGTTATGGATTTCCATCTCACTTTTGGCCATTCTGGATTGCTTTTTACATATGTTGTTTTGATGCTGAACTTCCCCTTCTTTACACATGCCTGCATTCTTTGCATATCATTTTCCCATCATTCTCTTGCATTGAATATCGTCCTTACAAGCCAATTAGCTTGTTTAGGAACTTCCATACTTGCTATATCTTGCTTCTTTATATATTGGCCATGTATCCATTTTATCCAGAGTTTATCCTTCTTATTCACTAATGCCCATAGTAACTTTGTTATTGCTGCCTTGTTCCATACTTCATAGTTGATTATGTTTAGTCCTCCTGCTGTTTTTGGCTTACACAAAGTGTCCCAGGATATAGGATTTCTCTGGGTGGTGTCATTGCTTCCAGTCCACAGATACCTCCTGCATATTCTATCCACCATCTTTACAATCTTCTTAGGGATGAGGAACACTTGAGCCCAATATGTCTGCATTTCAAACAAGACACTCCTGATGAGCTGTAGTCTGCCTGCATATGAAAGAAACTTAGAGGTCCAGCTTCTAATCTTGTCCACAGTTCTTTCCACCAAGGGCATACACTATTGTATGCTGATTTTTTTTTGCAGATAATGGTACTCCCAAGTATTTGAATGGTAAGGTCCCTTCTGATAACTGCAACTCAGCTAACATTTTATCCTTGAATTCCTTCTTTACTCCCGCTATATATAATGAAATTTTATCCATATTAGCATGCAATCCTGAGACTTCAGAGAATTGTTGGAAACATCTGATAAGCATCTTCATGGATATTTCATCAGCCCTGCAACACATAAGAAGATCATTTGCAAAGAAGATGTGGACAATCTGCAGTTTCCTGCATTTAGGATGAAAATTAAAGTTTGGTATTCTTGTCAGAGCTTTCAGAGATCTATTGAGGTACTACATGGCTAGAACAAACAGGCAAGGTGACATGGGGTCACCTTGACTTAAGCCTTTCCTTGCTTCAAACTTCTCAGTGAGACCTCCATTCAACAGTAGTGAGTAGCTTACTATACTAACACATGTCATAATCAGTTCCACTAGCTTAAAAGGCACACCAAACTCCAATAATACTGTTCTCAGAAAATCCCATTCCACAGAATCATAGGCTTTCCGAATGTCCACCTTTATCATACACCTAGGTGATACATTCTTCTGAGTATATCCTTTGATTAGTTCATGTGCCATTATCACATTGTCTAGTATATTCCTTCCTTCAATAAAAGCAGACTGAGCAGGTCCAACCAGGTAATCCACCGCCATTTTCAGTTTATTTGTTAAGAGTTTAGCTATGATCTTGTATAGTGTTTAACAACAAGCAATAGGCCTAAACTCCTTAACAAGATTGGGATTTTTTTACCTTTGGTATCAATGTGACAGTTGTGCAATTAACCTCCTTCATTAGCTTTCCTTTTTGAAAAAAATTCTGCACAGCATCTATTACTTCTTGCCCTATGATTGACAAGTACTCCTTGAAGAATTCTGCAGGATATCCATCAATGCCTGGTGCCTTATCATTAGGCAGGTTCCTTATCATTAGGCAGGTTCCTCACTACTTGGCTGATCTTCTCATTAGTGATTGGAGCTAATAGTTGCTGCTGTTGAATCACTGTCAAGCATGGACCATCTCTTGTTATAGTTAGATCAATTCCTGGCATTTGGTCTGCTACTATCCCCAGTAACTGTTTGAAGAATTGGACGAACTCCTGTTGAATCAGCTTTGGTTCTGTGATCTTCACCTGAGTATCATTGTAAATGCATCTCACTTTGTTTCTTGCTTGTCTAGCTCGCATACAGGCATTAAAATACTTTGTATTTTGGTCTCCTAGTTGGATCATGTAGCTCTTGATTTATGCCTTAATATTTGTTCTTGGACTGCTTCCCACTTCTCAATATCTGCTAGACATTTCCTTTCATCCTCTATCAGTTCTGCATTAAAATAATCTTCATTTAACATTCCTTGAATCTGATTCAACTCTTCTCTCATCTTGTTTAGCTTTTTATCCACTGATGAATGCTTATGTTGTATACTTCTAAGTCTCTTTCTCAATCTACTTCAATTTTCTCCAGACTGTAGACATAGCATCTCCTCCGCTTCTTTGTTCTCATACTCTTTGTACAATTTCCTTGTATTCTGCCTGCTTCATTACAATAGTTAACAGTCTGTAAGGTCTATTGACTTTCATTTTCTGCACTTCAGTACTTATCATTATTGGAGTATGGTCTGAACATCCAGGAAGCATGTATTGAGCCTTAATACCAGTTTATAGGTTGAACAATTCAGCATTCCCAAAGGCCCAATCTATATGACTATATATCCTTACTTCAGCATCTCTTTTGTTACACCATGTCACGACCCGAATTTTCCCACCATCGGGATCGTGATGGCGCCTACTCGTGGCAGCTAGGCAAGCCAACTTATTTACCTTTTTATTAATAAACAAATCTATCAATAACTTATAGCATCAATAAGAGATATATAATTCAATAATAATAATAATAATAATGATAATAATAGTGAAAGTCTAATTTATAAAACTGAATCAAACGCGGAATAGTCAATAATAGCCTCTACCCAAGATTTGGTGTCACATTAATCACGAACCACTAAGAATACACTAAATACAAAGGTCTGAAAGAAACATAAAAGTTGTCTGTCTCGAAACAAGGAGGCAACAGTCTAAAAGAGAACATAAGGAAGAGACGCCGGGCCTGCGGATGCCTGCAAGTCTACCTCAGTCCCGAAAAAAGGAAGCCTACTCCCGCACTAATGCTGTTGCTCCTCAAAACCTGGACCTGTGCAAAAATGCACAGAAGTATAGCATCAGCACAACCGACCCCATGTGCTGGTAAGTGCCTGGCCTAACCCCGGCGAAGTAGTGACGAGGCTAGACAGGACTACCAAATCAACCTGTGCAGTTATATATATATAAGGAAAGAATACCGAAATTAACAGTTAAATAGGGAGGGAAGCATGCTATGGGGGAGTACAATCCGGATATAAAGTCAACAACTTAAGTAAGAAACATGGCAATAACAATAATTAACAAAAGCAGGAAAATCAACAGTTGCACGACATCAACCTTCGTGCTTTTACTCTCATTCTCACCAAAGCAATCAAATAAAATGCACGACATCACCCTTCGTGCTTTCTCTCACATAACTCTCATTTCATGGCATGAAATAATCCTTCATGCAATTATCATCAAATTAGAGCACGAAATGTCCCTTTGTGCATAAATAATTAAAACATGGCACGGAATGACCCTTTGTGCAAATATAATCAAAATATGGCACGAGATGACCCTTCGTGCAAATATAATCAAAACATGGCACGGAATGACCCTTCGTGCAAATATAATCAAAACATGGCACGGAATGACCCTTCGTGCAAATATAATTAAAACTTGGCATGGAATGACCCTTCGTGCATTATCACTCTTCCTCACCCAAACAGCAATCACAACCAAACGGGCGAGGGAATAAACAATAATAAGAAATGTCCCGGCAAGGGAAAACACAATTAAACAACTAAATCCCGGCAAGGGAGCAATAACAACAACTTTCACATCCCGGCAAGGGAGATAATCAATATACTCAAACCATCCCGGCAAGGGATTAATCATATCTCTTTCCATTTCTTTCATTTCTTACTCAATAGTATTTTTATCGTTCAAGCCAACGCTCCAAAGAATTCACAATTCATAACTAATCCTCATACTCTTCACATTATGTAGAATTCATCAATTAGCATGGAAGAGTCCCAAAAATATCAGAATAAGTACAAACAAGGACCCACGGTCATGCTAGACACCGGTGTATAGATACTCGTCACCATGCCTATGCACCGTACTCGATCATTTATCAATTAGCAATTAATAACACTCTAATCCTATTCCCTCAAGCCAAAGTTAGATCAAACACTTACCTCAAATGCTCCAAAAATCCACTCAAGCCTCTAGTATAGCTTTACCCCTCGAATTCACCACAAAACTGCTCGAATCTAGTCACAAATTACTTGAATATATATCAACAAATCCTAATTAAATCAACTTGAATGCATGAAAATGAATTTTCCAAAGTATTACTCAAAAATTCCCAAAACGCCCCTAGGCCCACGTGGTCAAAACCCGAGGTTCGGACCAAAACGCGATTACCAATTCCCCCACGATTTCATATCTATGATTTGTTTTGAAATCGGACCTCAAATTGAGGTCCAAATCTCCAATTTTAAGAAAACCTAGATTCTACCCAAAATCCCCATTTTCACCCATGGAAATCTATGATTTTAAGATGAAAACATGTTTAATGATGATAAGAATTAAAGAAGTTGAGCAAAAATTAACTTACAAATGATTTGGAGAAGATAGGTTTCTTGAAAAATCGCCTATGGAGTGTTTGAGTTGAAAGAATGAAGAAATGAGGTGAAAATCGTCAAAGTATGAAAAATGCAGGCCTCAGATATGGGAAATGCGAAGTCGGGTTCGCAATTGCAAACCCTGAAGGCTTGGGAAATGCGACACTTAAGTTCGCATTTGCGAACCTCGGTCTGGTTGACAGGTTTCGCATTTGCGAAAACTTGATCGCGTTTGCGAAGGGCGACGCCTCGCATTTGCGAGAGAAATCGTTGCATTTGCGACCTTTGCCTGAATCTCCCAGACTTCGCAATTGTGACTCGACACTCGCATTTGCGAGCTCGCAATTGCGAATTCATTCTTCGCATTTGCGAAGATCACAAAAGCCTTCATACCAGATTTTTTCGAAGGTTCAAAATGCAACTCGACACCTATCCAAAACTCACCCGAGCCCTCGGGGCTCTAAATCAAATGTGCACACAACCTCAAAAATATCCTACGGACTTAATCGTGCGATCAAATCACCAGAATAACATCATATACATAGAATCAAGCCTCAAAACACATGATTTCCTTCTAAGTTTCATAAATTTTCAAATTTGGAACTTTTAGTCCGAAACATGTCAAACGATGTCCGTTTTCAACCAAACTTTACAGATAGTGCTTAAATCAAATATAAGACTTGTACCGGGTGTCAGAACCAAAATACGAGCCCGATACCATAGTCTTTTAATCAACTTTTTCATTTCCAATTTCCTTAATTAATTTCAGAAAACAATTTCACAGAAAAATTCATTTTTCGGGCTTGGGACCTCGGAATTCGATTCCGGACACTCGCCCAAGTCCCATATTTTTCTACGGACCCTCTGGGACTGTCAAATCTCGGGTCTGGGTCCGTTTATCCAAAATGTTGACCGAAGTCAATATTATGCATATTAATATCAAAATTCACCATTATTCACACAGAACTCATATATAAGCTTTCCGGCTATGCGCTAGGACTGCGCACGCAAATCGAGGCAAGTAAAAATGAGGTTTTTAAGGCCTCGGAAGTGCAGAATGAAAGAGAAAACCGGTGATGACACCTTTGGGTCATCACATTCTCCACCTCTAAAACAACTTTTCATCCTCGAACGGACAAAAGAAAGATGTACCTGAGTCGGGAAATAGATGAGGATAACGGCTCCGCATATCAGACTCAAACTCCCAGGTCGAGGCCTCAGGGGGCTGACCTCTCCACTGAACACGAATGGAGGGAAAACTCCTAGATCTCAACTGACGAACTTGCCGGTCTAGAATAGCTACCGGCTCCTCCTCATAAGATAAATCCTTGTCCAAATGGATAATGCTGAATTCTAACACATGGGTAGGATCACCGGGATACCTCCGAAGCATAGACACATGAAAAACTGGATGCACGGTTGATAATCTAGGTGGCAATGCAAGTCTATAAGCCACCTCTCCTACTTGATCAAGAATCTCAAATGGACCAATGTACCTAGGGCTAAGCTTGCCCTTCTTTCCGAACCTCATCACGCCCTTCATAGGTGACACCCGGAGTAATACCCGCTCACCAACCATAAAAGCTACATCTCAGACCTTACGGTCTGCATAACTCTTCTGCCTAGACTGAGCTGAACGAAGCCTCTCCTAAATGATCTTGACCTTATCTAAGGCCTCCTTAACTAAGTCTGTACCCAATAACCGAGCCTCTCCCAGCTCAAACCATTCGACTGGAGACCAATATCGCCTACCATACAACGGCTCATATGGGGCCATCTGAATGCTGGACTGGTAGCTGTTATTATAAGCGAACTCTGCTAAAGGCAAAAACTGGTCCCACGAGCCTCCAAAATCAATGACACAAGCTCGGAGCATATCCTCCAATATCTGAATAGTCCTCTCGGACTGGCCGTCCGTCTGAGGATGAAACGATGTGCTCAACTAAACCTGGGTGCCCAACTCCTGCTGAACTGCTCTCCAGAAGCGCGAGGTAAACTGCGTACCCCTGTCTGAAATGATAGATGTCGGCACCCCATGAAGGCGAACAATCTCTCAGATGTAGATCTCGGCTAACCTCTCCGATGAATAAGTGGCTGCAACAGGAATGAAATGCGCTGACTTGGTAAGCCTATCAACAATGACCCAAATAGCATCAAACTTCTTCCGAGTCATCGGAAGTCCGGTAATAAAATCCATGGTAATCCTCTCCTACTTCCACTCGGGAAGCTCAATCCTTTGAAACAAACCACCATGCCTCTGATGCTCATACTTAACCTGTTGACAGTTCAAACATCGAGCCACATATGAAACAATATCTTTCTTCATCCTACGCCACCAATAATGTTGCCGCAAATCCTGATACATCTTCGCGGCGCCCGGATGAATAGAATACCGCGAACTATGGGCCTCCACTAAGATCAACTCTCGAATCCCATCGACATTTGGCACACAAACTCACCCCTGCAGCCTCAAAACACCATCATCATCTAAGGTCAACTTTGTGGCACCTCCACGCTGCAACGTGTCTCTCAGGACACATAAATGGAGATCATCAAACTGCCAATCACGGATACGCTCCAATAATGAAGAACGAGCGACCATGCAAACTAACACTCTGCTAGGCTCAGAAATCTCCAACCTCACAAACCAATTGGCCAAGGCCCGAATATCCAAAGCAAGTGGTCTCTGGCTGACCGGAACATAAGCAAGACTACCCATGCTGGCGGACTTCCTACTCAATGCATCGGCCACCACATTGGCTTTCCCCGGGTGGTACAAAATAGTAACATCATAATACTTCAATAGCTCCAACCACCTCCGCTGCCTCAAGTTCAACTCCTTCTGTTTGAACAAGTATTGTAGACTCTTGTGATCAGTCTACACCTCACACATCACACCATATAAGTAATGCCTCCAAATCTTCAAAGCATGAACAATGGCTGCCGACTCTAGATCATGAACAGGATAATTCTTCTCGTGGATCTTTAATTGCCTCGATGCATAAGCAATGACTCTGCCATCCTGCATCAATACCGTACTAAGCCCAATACGAGAAGCATCACAACAAACTGTATAAGGCCCTGAGCCTGTGGGCAAAACCAATATCGGTGCCATAGTCAGATCTATCTTGAGCTTCTGAAAGCTCTCCTCATACTCGTCTGACCATCTGAACTGGGCACCCTTCTGGTTCAATCTGGTCATCGGGGCTGCTATGGATGAAAATCCCTCCACGAACCGATGGTAATAACCTGCTAAACCCAAGAAACTCCGAATCTCAGTAGCTGATGCTGGTGGAGGTCAATTCTTGACTACCTCAATCTTCTTTGGGTCCACCTGAATACCTTCTGCTGATATGACATGACCTAGAAATGCAACCAAACTCAACCAAAACTCACACTTTGAGAACTTAGCATATAACTGGCTATCCTTCATAGTCTGAAGAACCACTCTGAGGTGCTGCTCGTGCTCCTCCTGGCTGCGGGAGTACACCAAAATATCATCAATGAATACTATCACGAACAAGTCCAAGTAAGGTCTGAACACTCAGTTCATCAACTCCATAAATGGTGCTGGGGAATTGGTCAACCCAAATGACATGACCAAAAACTCATAATGCCCATACCGAGTGCGGAATGCTGTCTTAGGGACATCAGACGCCCTAATCCTCAGCTGATGGTAGCCAGATCTCAAGTCTATCTTGGAAAACACCTTCGCACCCTAAAGCTGGTCAAACAAATCATCAATCCTCGGCAGTGGGTACTTGTTCTTAATCGTTACCTTGTTTAATTGCCGGTAATCAATGTACATCCTCATCGATCCATCCTTTTTCTTCACAAATCACACTGGCACACCCCAAGGAGAAACGCTAGGCCTGATAAAACCCTGCTCTAGTAAATCTTGCAACTGGTCCTTTAACTCCTTCAACTCTGGCGGGGCCATGCGATACGACGGAATAGAATGGGCTGCGTGCCTGAAGCCAGATCAATACAGAAATCAATATCCCTGTCGGGAAGCATACCCGGCAGGTTTGAGGGGAAAACCTCGGGGAACTCTCGAACAATAGGAACAGAGTCAATAGAAGGAACTTCTGTGCTGGAATCGCGAACATACGCCAGATAAGCTAAAAACCCTTTCTCGACCATGTGTCGAACCTTAACATATGAAATAACACTGCGGGTGGCATGTCCTGGGGTCCCTCTCCACTCCAATCGGGGAAAATCTGGCAAAGCCAAGGTCACGGTCTTGGCGTGACAATCCAAGATAGCATGATACGGGGACAACCAATACATACCTAATATGACATCGAAATCCACCATGTCTAAGAGCAATAAATCAACACGGGTCTCAAGACCCTCAAACACTACCACACAAGAATGATGAACTCGGTCGACCACTATAGAATCACCCACTGGTGTAGATACATAAACAGGGATACCCAAAACATTACTAGGCATAGCCAGGTAGGGTGCAAAATAAGACGACACATACGAATACGTAGACCCAGGGTCAAATAGCACTGAAGCATCCCTATCACAAACCAGAATAGTACCTGTAATAACAACATCTGAAGACTCAGCCTCTGGCCTGGCTAGCAAAGCATAACACTGGGGCTGGGCCCCAACTCCCTAAACCATGTCTCTAGGACGATCGACTGCTAGCTGACCTCTACCTCTGCTAGTCCAAGCTCTATCTCTACGGTCTCTACCTCCACCTCTATGATCCCTACCCCTGCCTCTAGCTGGCTGGGCGAGCTGTGGATCACCTGGTGCCTGAATCATGGGGCGAGGACCCTGTTGCTGAGAGCTACCCGAGGCTCGAGGGCCACAACCATAACAAGCCCTCGACTGCTGAGACTATTGGCCCTGTCGACCTGAATGTCCTCCCCGGAAGCTCTGAAGTGGAGGCGCACTGATGGGCTGCTGATCAGAATAATGCTGCTGAGAATCACCACCGCCTGGAGTACCATGAGAAACCTGGAGTGCTGACTGAAAGGGCCTCGGTGAATGGCCTCTACCATAAGAATCCCTACTTCCAGATGAGGTACCACTGAACCTACCAGAATGACGAGGCCTCTTATCCGACATATGACCACTTCCCGTGCAAGAGCCATCTCAACTCTGCAGGCCGCATTGGAGGCCTCCTGAAAAGAAATCTCACTACCAGCTCCCATGGCCATCTGGAGACGGATCAACTGAATCAATCCATCAATAAACCTTCGCACCCTCTCTCGCTCTGTGGGGAGTATAACAATAGCATGGCGTGCCAAATCAATGAACTGAGTCTCATACTGTTTAACTTTCATGGAGCCCTACTAGAGGCGCTCGAACTGCCTGCGAAGTGCCTCCCGCTGAGTGACTGGGAGAAACTTCTCCAAAAACAACTCCGCGAACTGATCCCATGTCAATACTGGAGATCATGCTGGTCTAGATAGACAATAGTCCCTCCACCAAGTCTTGGCGGATCCTGCAAGCCGGAAGGTGGCTAAATCGACCCCATTGGTCTCCATAATACCTATGGTCCTAAGGATCTCATGGAAGCTAAATAAGAAATCCTGTGGATCCTTTGATGAAGCACCGCTGAATGTGGTGGTGAAGAGCTTGGAGAACTGATCAAGTCTCCACAAAGCATCCGAAGACATAGCCGCTCCATCGCCGACCTAGGCTGCAATGCCTGGCTGAGCTGTCACCGCTGGCTGAACCACTGGTACATGAGCCTGGGGAGCTACCTGCTTCGGAGTATGTGTAGCAGGATTCTGAACCCCTCCTCCAACCTGAGAAGTGGCTGGTGCTACTGGCAGCAAACCCGCTCTAGTGACACTTTCCGTAACGCCTGCCAATCTGACTAAAGCGTTCTGAAGATCTGGGGTGACCATAGTCAATATGGGGCTCCACCTCTGGGACTGCTGCCTGGGGCTGAGCTCTGCCCCTGCCTCGGCCTCGGTCTCTTCCCCTCATAGGAGCTGCTGCTGGGGGCTCGGGCTACTGCGTGGTAGAAGAGGAAGCACATGTTCTTGCCATCTGCGAAAGAACAGAGTAGAAAGACAATCAGTATTTGAGGAACATAATTGCACGACAAGAAAGAACAAAAGTGAAACTTTTCCTCACTCCGTAGCCTCTGGGGGATAAATACAGACGTCTCCGTACCGATCCCTCAAACTCTACCAAGTTTGTTCGTGAGTAACGAGACCTATGTAACCTAGAGCTCTGATACCAACTTGTCACGACCCGAATTTTCCCACCATGGGGATCGTGATGGTGCCTACTCGTGGCAGCTAGGCAAGCCAACTTATTTACCTTTTTATTAATAAACAAATCTGTCAATAACTTATAGCATCAATAAGAGATAAAATTCAATAATAATAATAATAATAATGATAATAATAACGGAAGTCTAATTTATAAATCTGAATCAAATGCGGAATAGTCAATAATAGCCTCTACCCAAGATTTGGTGTCACATTACTCACGAAACACTAAGAATACGCTAAATACAAAAGTCTGAAAGAAACATAAAAGCTGTCTATCTCGAAACAAGGAGGCAACAGTCTAAAAGAGAACATAAAGAAGAGACGCCGGGCCTGCGGACGCCTGCAAGTCTACCTCAGTCTCGACAAAAGGAAGCCTACTCCCACACTAATGCTGCTGCTGCTCCTCAAAACCTGGACCTGTGCAAAAATGCACAGAAGTATAGCATCAGCACAACCGACCCCATGTGCTG
>MU789966.1:2185-13321 GCA_026770625.1 Nicotiana glauca
CTCCCCTAAGTCATAAATCACCTCCCGAAACTAACCGAACCACCAGAATTTGCATCCGAGCCCTCTAACCACATAGTCAACTTTAGGTTGACTTTTCTAAAACAAACTCCATTCTAAGAGGCTATATGCCTTATTTTCAACTAGAATCGACCCAAATTCACCCGATAGACTCTAATACTGATATAGAAACATGAAGCAACACAATAAAGGGGAAACAGGGCGGTAACTCACGTGACGACGGACCGGGTCGTCACAGTAATACATGTTATACACAATTTCAAAAGGAAGTGAATTACTCTTGCACTTTAACTTAGATATTATAGTTAATGACTTGATGTGCATCAAAATATCATCATCCACAAAAATTATAAAGTCACCAACATAAGAAATAAGAGTGTAATTCATTACCTTCAAAAATACCTTAAGTGTTCTAGAAAGACCAAGAATGCAAATAAACCAATTATACATACCATACTTGGACTTATTTATTAATGGAACATCATCAACTTGTATTCTTTTATGCAATGGCTTCAACTTAGCAATGCTTTTAGGTAACTCCATGTCATAACCATGTAAATAAGAATCAAAATAGTCAAAAGGTTTAATAACAAAGAATTTAATCAAGCTTTTGTCTTCCACCATCCAACAAGAATTGATATTGCCGAATTTATGTTGGAATCCAATTGGATCTTTTGACACCATCTCTTGCGCCTCACCACCCCTTTCAAAAGGTATTTCATCATGTGGCTGCACAAAATCACAAGAACTAAAACAAGAAAGAAATAATGGGTTAGGAAGTAAAGAAACTTTTTTCTTGCTACTCTCTTTGGCTTTTATCATAAGACTAATATTTTCCTCACCCTGAGCCTCTTTTCTCTCACTAAAGTGTTCTTTTCCTTCACTCAATCCCTCTCGTTTTTCTCTCTCTACCTCATAGACTTTGTTTATCTCATTTCCTTCTCTCTTTTCTTTTTTCTCAAGATCACTCTCTACTTCACTTGACATCCCACTCTTTTCACTCAAGACAACCTCTCCTTTTTCCTCTCTTGGAATGTCAACATGCTCTCTCTTACGCCTCTCATTCTTTTCTCTCTCGTATTTTTTCATATTCTCTTTAACAATCTTTTCGTCTTCACAAATTTGTGAGGGAGTCAAAGGCCCAAGAATTAGTTTCTTCCCATTAACCTCAAAAGAGTATCTATTTTTTACGATACTATATGAAGCACTTCCATAGATATACCATGGCCTTCCCAACAAGATATGAAAATTATTCATAGGAATGACATCACACCAAATCACATCCTCATACCTTCCAATAGAGAATGGAAATAACACTCTTTTATCTTCCTTTACTCCTTCTAACATGTAGGGTTCAACATGTTCAACACAAGTCAAGTTCAATTTCTCAACCATATAAATGCTAATTAAGTTATAGCCAAATGATTTTTCAATTTTACGGGTATAACTTAAGATAGAAGACATCACTTTAGCTCTTGTTTGAAAAATAACTTTACCATTGTCTTCCTTCCATTCGATATACTGCAAGTTCGACTTTTCAAGTTGTTGAGTCATAGCTCTTCTCCTTCCATTGTTGATACCTGTTTGAGACATCTTGACATAGATTAAAGAAAATATGTATCTCTCCAATTTGGCGTTTCCTTAATTGTTCTCACACACACTTTGCCCCTTTTTTTCTCAAAATAACCTTTGAACAAAATGTTTTGTAGATTTATAGTTAAACCCAACTTGTATGAAGTTCTTAGTAGTAAAATTCAGTTTTTTTTTGGGAAACTAATGAAAGAAAAACCAAATCCTAGAACTATTAGGCTTGGTTGAAACAAGCCGTGAACAAAAAGGAAAGGATATAATATGTAGATTAGAATGAGTAAGAAAATCTAGGACCCCCTCTTCTTGTTTCCTTTGCTAACTTTTGGAAACAAATTAGATACAAAGAAATTTTTATGGAGAGCAAGAAGTTCTCTATATATATATATTTTTTTTTTAAAACTGATTTTCGTTTTTTTTTGTTGTTTTTTTTTAATTCTCTTTTTTTCTTCGTTTCTTTGCTCTTAGCATTCAAGAAATTCCAAGACTTACCAAGAACGAAATCTTGATAGAACCGCTCTGATACCACTTGATAACAACTAGGTCGGAAATCCAAACTAGAGTAAGAATTTGAGAAGTAAATGCGGAAGCAATAACAACAGGAATTGAACAACTAGAATTAAAGAGACGAAAATAAAGGATATGGGAAAGATTCAAGGAAAGAATTCCAAGAACTTCCAAGAACGCAAGTTCTATAGCCTTGACAAGATCAAAGTAACAACATCTTGATCTATGGAAGAAATCAAATGCCTTTACTTAAAAAGCAAATCAAAATAATAGATTCGGATCTTGACCACTTTACGAGTAACTTGAGACAATAATTAATAACTAGTATTAATCACCTTCTAAGAATACCACAAAGGAATCAAAGATATCATAAAAGAGAAATCTTACTACCTTGAACTATGAACTAGTAAAGGTTGAAAGATAAATCTCAAAAGCACAAGTAACAAAGGTTCAAAAGAACTCTCAAAGTATGATATACTTAATCAATAATGTTGTGTCTTATGAATGAGAAGAACCCCTTATTTATAGGAGTAAAAAAACCTTAAAATAATGTAGGGGGTTGCTATAAAGTCATCTAAATTAGGTAGGGGCATTTAGGGGTCACAATAGCCATCAATATTAAATGGAGGGGCGGCCAAGACCCTTTGGGGCAGATTTGGGCCATAAAACAACTAGTTTGGGCCATTGGTTTGGACTCCAATTGGGCTCCTTTTGTAACACCTCCATTTGGTCCTCTTTTAAGCTCATTTTGAGCCCATTTGGTGTACTTCAAGGGCTGATTTGGGTGACCCAATCTTCCTCCTCTTGGACTTCAATTTGAGCAACCAATTAATTTTAAAACTTGGACAATTCATCTCCTTTGGTCTTAAGCTCTTCCTCCACAATTAAAAGCTTCTTTATTTTCCATTGAAGTCTAGCAACCTTAGTTTGCAACTCTCTAGCTTGAGATATTGTATATGGCCTTGGAGCTTCCACAACTCTATCCTTGTCCTTGATGCTATCACCTAGACAATTCACATCCTTTATCCTTGAGCTCTTCCTCCCAATTAATAACTTCTTTATTTGCACTTGAAGTCTAGTGATCTTGTTTTGAAATTCTTTAGCTTGACATCTCGTTAAAGGCCCTCTTTGAGATTGCAACGCTTCATGCTTCTCCTTGAATAGAGTTGAGCTTCCTAGGATACTATCACCATGGGTTTGGGTCGTGACAAAAGTTGTATCAGAGCAGTTCTGTCCTAGGGTTGTCTACAGACCGTGTCTCGTAGAGACTTGTTTATGTGTGTGTTGTGCACCACACTTATAAACATGAGGCTATAGGATATTTAGGATGGTTACTTTTCCTTCTAATCCAGATTGTGCGATATAACTTGAGTCATACGTATCCACTCCTAATCTTTACCTTATTTATGTTTTTAGTGATGCATCCACTCCTTATATTTACCTTATTTATGTTTTTAGTGATGCCTATTACTACCGGAAGACAGGCGCAAGCCGCTAGCACGGGTCATAAGGCTACGAAGGTGTTAGAAGGAGATATAAGTTACAATGTGGAGTCAGATCCATCAGAGATCATGGGTTCTATCGAGGAGGATCTATCCGAGGACCCATATGAGATCCGTTTGAGTAGTTTAGATTTCACCGGTAACCGATGAGGTGAGAGGAGTTCCAACCTCACCAAGGCCCTTAGTTTTATTATTAGGGCCCATTGATCAGGGTATAAGGGGAGTGGTGCATGGATTGGCACAACCAGGTTCCCCTCAAGCTCAAAACTATGTCAGGGTATTTGCGGACTATAATGACCAGACCGATCGTTTTAAAAATTAATGCCCCGATCCCCTATTAATTGTATTCCCCGTATTTGTTTCTACTATTGTAAGTTATCGGGAAGGTTTATTTTGGATTTTGGAGTTTTTTTGGGACATTTCGTCCCTAAATGAGAGTTTAAGCTTTTGAATTTGGACCGTAGTCGGAGCAGTGTGTAGACGGTCTCAAAATGAAATTTCGTTGGTTTTGTTAGCTCCATTGGGTGATTTCAGGCTTAGAGGCATCTTCGGATGCCTTGTGGAGGTTCGTAGCTTAATTAGGGTTGAAATGCCGAGAGTCGAATTATTTTGAAGTTTCCGGTTCGGTATTGAGATTTTGATATCGGGGTCGGAATAGAATTTCGGAAGTTGGAGTAGGTCCATTGTATCATTTGGACGTGTGTGCAAAATTTTAGGTTATTCGGACGAGGTTTGGTAGAATTTTTGATCGAAAGCGGAATTTGGAAGTTTTGAAATCCTTAGGCTTGAATCCGAGGGTGTTTTGATGATTCACTACAACAAAAGAGGCTTTTAATGGCAATTATTTAGTGGCAATTGCGCTAATTTATTCTGTATAAGCCAATATTAGTGGTAATTGAATATTTGCCGAGAATAAGTACTTTTTACTGGCAATTAAAAAATATTAACACTAAAACTTACACCTTTTATTATAACTCTAACAATTCCAAGAGCGGGGCCATTTTTCACCATCCCTCCGAATTGTTTTTCATTTCACTCCTTAATATTAATTAACTATTTTATTTATTTTTTATTCATCAATATCCTAGAGGAATGACAAATGAAAATAAACAGAAACCCTAACACTCAAAATTCATGTCTATTTACTACTGGATCGGTTACAATGATATTTATCAGTTAACTTCATCTTCTTTCTCTTTTGATTACTAGTTGAGAAAGATTTATTATATTTTTAATAAATTAATGAAGAAAATCAAAAGTGTTTGAGGCTTTGTTGTTGCATACTTGTTGTGCATCTTCTTCAGCATCGTCACTCAAGAAACATTCTGAAATTGAAAGAAGCCAAAAGTTGCGCCTCTGAGCTCAAGGTACCTTCGAATCTCTTTTGTTTTATGTATTCTGATAAATGGCAAATGTCTATTAGAGATTTTTTAAAATAATTTTCTGCATCAGGTGCTTTGGGAATTATTATTGATTTTCTACAGAATTTATTTTTCTTTGATTTTGTAGTCATGTTCTTTTGGCTGTTGAATTCATAGTCTCATGAGAATGAAACTTTCTTTCAGAATATTGCAGATCTGGAAAACAAATATTGACAAACTTTAACTAAAAGAAGTAGTAAAAAAGAAAGCTTCAAAATGTTGGTGAATACAAAGAATGGATATATAGTTTCTCTTAGTAGTTTGAAAACTTTGATTGTTGCTAAATAAATATGCAGATAAAACAAAAGGAGAAAGACAAATAAAATATTTTATTTAATAATTACCAGACAAATCAAATATGCAATTCGGAAAGACAATGTTGATATCTTAAACAATGTTTACTCTAGCCATGTGAATCGGCAGTATCAATTTGTTCTTTTGATGTATTATCTATTAAAATTACTATCCTCAAAGTAGGGGTGCACATAATACTGGCCGAACCGTAAATTTTAGTTTTTCGGTGTCGGTTTAATTGATTATTTGGTCGGTGTGAAATTTATAAATAATTAAATTTTGGTATTCGGTGCTGTTAACGGTTTTGGTGTTTCTATTTTTGGTTAATACCGATAAACCAAAATTTTGGGTTTAAACTGTGTTTGCTGAACTGTGTCGGTTTAAATTGTGTTTGTTGAACTGTGTTTGCTTATCTTCTTATTTGAAGTATTCATCAGTTTTGGTTGTTTGATGAATTTGGTTTCTCTGAGTTGGGAAGTTACAGAAGAGATCCCTATGAAAAAATATGATTTGTCTCATTCCATAAATGCCTTTTAACATGATAGTGTTGACTTATTTAATAATCCATGTTGCTCTGCATTTAGTTAATTAATAATGGTACAAGTTCAACTCTTGTAGCTATTGATGTTGTTTATCAGGTGAAGAACAGTGTTTCGAGAGTGCCAGACTGCCAACCAAAAATAGTGAAAGAATTTACTACAATTAAAGATTCGCAGTCTATATCGTATATAAAAATTTTGAATCGTTAATAATTGAAAAACTAAACCAAAAATAACTGAACTGAACCTTGAAAAAATCGCACCAAACAAATTTACTTCATAGTAGTTGGCTTTTTAGAATATATAGCTATTGGGAGAGTTAAAAACGGAAGATGATGGATATTTAATTGTTGTGATCAAAGATATGTTGTTCCTTTTTTTACTTGCACAGATAGATGCAAAAACTATCACAAGATGCTAGGAAAGCTATTTGTAGTGCAGTGCAAAAGCTGGATTGTAATCTTCTTGTACTTGGCTTTTGTGGAACTCGAAAACTTAAAGTTTCGTTTTTCATTCGTAGTGTTTTTGTTGCAGTTATTGGATAAGTTTATGCTACTGACGATGACTTAGTTCATCTTTTCGATAGGACACAGCTTTTGCAACTTTCAATGACTTAGCTGATGCAACCTCTATTCACAAGAAAAACATCTGCTACAAATCTAAAAGCCTCTCCTATGTAAGTTTTCTTGTAAAAATTATGATATTTTATTGTTCTATTATAAAAGCATTATTTTAGAAGGCCCAGTCATAATGTTTAAGTGGTATTCCTTTATGTATTTATATTTTATTTTGGGACCATTCATTATTTATGTGGGACAAAGAAAATTGAAAATGATTGGGACTACATCTCACAATGCACTAATACATTGCTTCTCTTTCTCAGCAATTCTGTTCAGCAAATGAGTAAATATTTGAACTTGGCCAGTGGTTTTTCAATTTGAAGTTTAGGAATCTGTTCTTACATAGCAAACAAAAAAAGAATAAATATTTACATGGTAATAATCATTGAAAAATAGTGCATTTTAAAGAAATTTTTTAGACATTTGTTGGTCAGTGCATTTCTTAGGGCATTTATTTAGTTTATCTTGTCAAATACTCTAAATGTTCGAATTAAATAATTAAGTCAAATTTTCCAAGTGCAGTATATTAAAAAAATATTCATACAAATAATTTTTAAGAAGCTTTCTTTGGATTAGTATCCATTTGCCAGTTAAAGATCATGAATAAATTACGTTTATAGATCATAATGTGCAGAACTACTTAAAGCACCGAAGGATTGTTGTCATAGATGCAAGATATTGTGCGTGAATTGATGCCATTGACATAGGATCTTGAGCACTTTAGTGTTATGACCAAATTGTCTCATTTAGTGACCAAATTATCGATATTTAGTAACTCTTTTTACTTGAAATATAGTTAGATTATGGTACTTGTTCATTGGAGAATTGTTGTATCCTATTTTAGAAAAATCATTGACAGCATGACAAGACATTTATTGTGATGGTGTAATTTGAGGGGCTAATCTGGTGCAATATAGCTCCTTAACCTGGTGCATAAAAGTGGTTGATCTTGAGCAATAAAAGTGGTTGATCTTGAGCAATGTAGCTTATCAAATAGGTGTGGTGCATTATGAGCTGCACTATTGGTGCACAATTAAGTCTTCAAACTAGATCATTTGAGCTCTTACATAAGGTATATTTTAGAGTCCAACTTATGTAAAAGATGCTTTTACTCTGTACCAGATGGGGCAAGCTTGCTGCATTATCCTTGAATTTCTTTTTTTAACAAGTGAGACTTGTCCTTGTTCTTCCATTTGATTCTAAAATTATGTAATGAGTATATCAGTTATTTAAAAATGCATATTGTTCTATTGTTAGTCATGATATTAACATTACTTTGTATTTTAATGTTTCAGGTAATAAATTATGAAGTTCAGAATTATAGCATATTGACGACTTTCATTATGATGAAGAATGAAGAGATATTTGTTAGACTTGAAATGATGTTGGATTCAAATATCTTTTTCTGTGATGTTGACACTTTCAAATAATAGATTTAAAGATGTACTATTTGTTTGTTATAAATTCTATGAAATATCTTATTCTTTCATTATTAGTATTTTATTACAATCTTTTGGATAAATGAATCGCATTAAAGACATAAATAAAGGCAAATCTAAGAGTAGTTCTAATTGCTATTACAATTACCCCTAAAAAATTATTTTTTACAAGCAATTAATGGGTCTTTAGCGGCAACAACAAATGCCATTAAATGTATAAGCTAGCAGATCTCCTAGGCACAATTAGTGGCCATTGTAATTGCCAGCAACAATTGCTGATAGAAATTGCGATATTTAGCGGCAATAATATTGACGTCTTTACCAGCGTTCAGTAGAATTGCCGTTAAAACCTTTAGTGACGCCAGCTACAACGAAAAATGATCAATCGCCGGTAAAGGCTATTGTGGCAATTCTTATTGCCGCTAAAGGCAAATTTTATTGCCGCTAAAGATCATTTTTGTTGTAGTGATTCAATATTGTTTTGAGTGTTCCAAAGATTGGTACAAGTTTGAATAGTAGTATATGACTGGTTCGTACTTTTGGTTGAGGTCCCGAAGGCCTCGGGATGATTCCGGATGGTTGACAGGAAGTTGGGAGTTAGGGTGTGCAGCTGAAGCTATTGAATTAATGTCATAACCACACCTGCGGATTGGGGACCGTAGGTGCAGAGCCGCAAAAGCGTTTGGTCAATCGCAGATGTGGCCAGAGGAAGGAAGATAAGGAGTCGCACGTGCGTGTGCTTTATCTCACCTGCGAGACCGAAGATGTGGTAAGTGAAGTGCAGGTGCGGCTGGTGAATTTAAGTGAATCTTCGCATATGTGCACCTGGAACCGCATTTGCGGGTCCGAAGGTGTGAGGAAATGGTCGCATGTGCGGAAACCCTGGGCCAGAAACTATATAAGGTTTCTATCGCAATTTAGCCTATTCTTTCACCACTTTTATCCGAGAATTGAGCTTTTTGGGAGGTGTTTGAGAGAGGATTCAAGGGAGCTTCAAGGAGGTAAGATTTTTCGAACCCAAACTCGTTTATATGGTATTATTCTACTGATTTGGCAAGAAATCTATGGAAAATAAGGGTTAGAATTGGGGGTTTAGGGTTTGAAATTGGAGACTTGGATTTGGGGATTTGAGGAGTCGTTCGTTGTCCGATTTTCATGTATTTGATATGTATGAACTCGTGAGAGTGTGAGGATTCTAGTTTTGTGAATTTTATCCGATTCTGAGATGTTGGCCTGGGGGACTTTTTGGGCAACTTTCTTAATTTTGCATGTTAGCTTCGAATCAATTAGTGGAATTAGTTACTTGAAGTTATATTTATGTTATACAATTTATTTGAATAGATTTGGGCCATTTGGAGTCGGGTACCGTGGCAAAATGTGATTTCGAGTTGATTGAGCTGGTTCGAGGTAAGTGGCTTGCCTAACCTTATGTGGGGGAACTCCCCTTAGGATTTGGTATTGTTGATATATGAAATGCCTTTTATGTGAGGTGACAAGTGCGTACATGTGCTAATTGTTGAAAATTCTATTTTTCATCAAATAACTATAATTGTGATTTCTTCCTTGTTGTACACTACCTGTGATTTAAGCCTACTGATAGCTTAGGGAAGCATGTCTAAGTGACTTAACTGTTTTACTTGCTCAAACTGCCTTATTTGAATTCTGTGCACATGTTAGGTTAGAAATACCTATTTTTCCTTAGTATGGGATTGGATAGAATTGAATAATCCTTGTGATTTTATTGTGTGTTTACTTCGGGACATTGGGCGATATCAAGACAGATCCCCCTTGCCTGTTTATTTGGGACTATGGATTTGTATTTTGGTAGACTCCCCTGCACATTTACATTGGAACTACGGGAATGCACCTGGTAGATTCCCTTTGTACGGGATATTTACATTTGGGACTACGGATTGTTATTCCGGTAGATCCCCTGTGCACTATGAGTTAGACTACGGGACGACACCCGGGATATCCACTGGATATTTACATTTGGGAACTACAGGACGATATCCTTGGAGATCCCCAATTGCTATTTCTGTGTAGAGCTATATTCTTACTGTGATTTTTCTCTCTATTGTAGTTGTTGTTATACTCATTATCCTGTGTTACTGTCACGACCCGGATTTCCCACCATCGGGATCGTGATGGCGCCTACTCGTGGTAGCTAGGCAAGCCAACTTACTTACCGTTTCCATTAGTAAAACCACGCTGTTGTCAATTTATAGCTTCATTAATAATAACAACAATAACTGCGGAAGTCTAATTTTATAAGTCTGAAATAAATACGAAATGCTCAACAATATCCTCTACCCAAGATTTGGTATCACATACTCACGAACCACTAAGAATAAACTACATATAAAGGTCTGAAAGAAATATAACAGCTGTATGTCTCGAAACAATGAGGCAACAGTATAAATGAAAAGCATAAGGAGAGACGTCGGGCCTGCGGACGCCAGCAAGGCAACCTTAGTCTCGTCAATATAAATCCTGCTCCCGAACTACTGTTGCTACTGCTGCTCAAAACCTGGACCTGTGCAAAAATACACAAAAGTGTAGTATCAGCACAACCGACCCCATGTGCTGGTAAGTGTCTAGCCTAACCCCGGCGAAGTAGTGACGAGGCTAGACTGGACACCACATAAACCTGTGCAGTTATAAATGTACAGCGAAAATCGAATACCAAGTAATTAACAACATGGGAGGGGGAAACATGCTATGGGAAAGCAGTGATCCAGAGTAACAACCAAACAACTTAAAGTCCACCATGAAACAAGAAGTCAATATTCAGACATAACCACAGATATCAATAACTGTTGCGGCATGTAACCCGCTCCATAATAACTATTGTTGCGGCGTGCAACCCGCTCCATAATACTAATGTTGCGGCGTGCAACCCGACCCACATATCACTATTGCGGCGTGCAACCCGACCCACATTATTTATTATTTATCATTGTTGCGGCGCACAACCCGATCCTCAGTATCATTTGTTGCGGTGTGCAACCCGCTCCTCAATATCATTTAACAGTCCGAGTCCCCAAGCAACAGTCACAATTAAGGGACACACAGCAGACAAATACATAGCAAACATCCCGGCAAGGAAGTACAGTTAACAGTTCAATCATCCCGGCAAGGGAGCACAATTAATAGTTCAATCATCCCGGCAAGGGAGCACAATTAACAGTTCAATCATCCCGGCAAGG
>MU789966.1:39730-64618 GCA_026770625.1 Nicotiana glauca
CTTAGCCAATTCAAGCCTAATTCTACACCGGACCTCCAAATTCAATTCCGATTGCGCTCCTAAGTCACAAATCATCCCCCGAACCTAGTAGAATCATCGGAAATCTATTCCGAGCCTTTTAACTCATAAGACAACATTCGGTTGACTTTTCCAAACTAACCTTCTCATAAAGAGACTTATTGTCTCATTTTTAACCGAACTCTATCCGAATTACTTCAAATTCTCCAAACACATATAATGAAACATATAGAAGCATAAAACGGGAAAAACGGGGCGGTAACTCCCGTAACTACAGGTCGGGTCGTTACAGTTACTTCATATTATTTTATCTTCTTTTATATATATGTATATAATCGGTAGGGCCCTGACTTTCCTCATCAATACTCGACCGAGGTTAGGCTTGGCACTTACTGGATACCACTGTGATGTACTCATGCCCTTTCCTGCACATATTTTTCGTATGCAGATCCAGATTCTTCGACTCAGCCCTACTATCCTTGAGGCGAGGCGATTCTTTAGAGACTTCGAGGTATAGCTACCGCGTTCGCCGATCGAGGAGTCCCTCTCCATTCTTTCTTATAGTTATAGCCCTTCTGTATTTCTTTGATTTAGACATTCTGGAGTTAGATCACTATGTAGTATCCATAGCTTGTGATTTTATGAGATTCCAGGTTTTGGGAGATATTTTAGTTGAGAGTGTGTATTTTTATATGCCGAGCAGCATCTTAAACATTTTCATTATATTTATCTGCCGTTTCTACTAGTTTTTATCTGTTGTTTCTTTTTTTTCTTTCCACAAATTGTTAGGCTTACCTAGTCGTAGAGACTAGGTGTCGTTACGACAGTTCATGGAGGGCGAACTGGGGTCGTGACAAGTTGGTATCAGAGCTCTAGGTTCATAGGAGTCATGAATCACAATTCGATTTATTAGAGTCTCGCGGATCGGTACGAAGTCGTCTGTACTTATCTACGATAGGCTATGTAACTGTTAGGAAAATTCCACTTCATTTGATTTCCTTGTCGTGCGAGATTTTTGATATCACAATTCTAAACTTCTGTCTTCTATTCTCTCACAGATGGTGATGGCACGTGCTGCTAGATATGATCAGTCACCCGCGCAGCCCTCAGAGGTCGGGGCGGGGTAGAGGTCAAGGACGCGCACGCGGTATAGCCAGATCACCCAGGTGAGCTGCCACCGAAGAGCCACCAGCAGCTCTCGCTGGAGCCCAGGCACCTGATATGCCTACTGCTACTACTACTCCAGCTCTTCAGGATACTCTTGCACAGTTCATGAGCATGTACACCACTCTTGCTCAGGTAGGGTTTGCTTCCTCTTACTGCAGCTATATCCCAGGCTGGGGGAGGAGCACAGACTCTCGCTGCCCGCACTCCTGAGCAGCGGGTCCAGGTTGATTAGATCCCAGAGGTTATACCGGTACCACCTATCGTGCCCCCCTTTTTTCCCTTTTTGCAGGAAAGTCCGAGTTTCGACATTCATGGGGGAACAACTCGTTTCATTTTGGAATTAGGTATTTGAAGAGTCGCCACCTAACGATTAAGGTGCGTTAGAGTATCTAGAGGAATTAACTCATATAACCAGTTTTGCATTACCAAATATTAGGGTAAGGGCTCGAAATAACCTTAAGGGGAAGGTGTTAGGCACCCCTCGCGATCCACAGTGGTGGGTCCCGGCCAAACTTAAACTATGCAAATTAGTCAATTAACAAATAAGCAGTCTTAGCACATATTTTCAAATAAAAGTAGTTTTCACAGTCTAAATGCATATATGATCAAAGAAGCTGAGATGGTCCAATGCACATGCATTAAAGAAGTTTAGATAATTTAAACACATATAGGAATTGGGAAAGGGAAGTCCTAAGTTGATTATCCTACAAGATCATCTGTGTAATGCCCGGTAATCCTCCTCAACTAGAGGGGCTACACGTGACATTAGTGCAGGTCATCATATCCTTTACTACCCATTACCCTCCCCTTAATGGTTATATAAGCGAATTTGATTAACGACCTCTAAGCATGCTGTTACCCGTCCCTTCCTTGTGGCCCCAGAGGAATTTAGGACCTCTAGACTTAGGCAGTTCTAGACAAACCTAAGGTGCTTAAAGGGAAAAAGTCTAGGCAACAACAAATAACACATAGGACTGTCAGTTAAGGAGGCAGGTAAAAGGCTCATATTTACCTCCACATATATATAGGCAAATAAACAGCACGTCTTAAACAACTGATTTTGAAGAAGTTCAGAAAGCCTAGGAACATGATATCTAGATGAATGTTACAGATACAAGATATGCAGCATTTGTTTTAAGGAAAGTGGTAGAATCCAAACCAGTTTGCCTACTGGTTTTCAAAATCTTTTAGACTTAAGCAGTTTATAAATAATCAAAACACAGTTTTCAATTTTATACAAGGACATTAATCAACTAAGGCTTGCCTAGGCGTAGAACTATATGCAATCACAGTTACATGAGCTGTTTAAATAATTTGGAATTATTCAACCTATAGGCATGCTGATCTAGGTGATACAGATTATAACAGGTGATTTATACCAATTTACATCAGAATATGACACCTATGTGTGAGGCCGTTTTTAAACCTTTTCATGAACAGTTGTGTATTTAGTCGAAATTGACAGGATCCAAAACAGATACAAATAGAGTCCTAAGAACAAGATATCTAATGCATGCAGGGATGACTGTGTTTATTAGGCAGGATTATTTAGCAGCAGGATTTCTGAGTGACAGTACTGATGTAGAACTAGGAAATGAGTAGTGATCTATAACATGCAATATGCTGAAGCCGTAAACGTGAATACCCTAAAAATAGGATGTCTAGTGTGCAAATAGACACAACATTCCTAGAACATGATTTCTAATACAGATTTGCATAATGTAAAGCCTAGAAACATGATTTCTATCTAGCTTTACCCACAGGATCATATAGCTACTCTCCCTTTTTACTAGTTACCCCAATATCCATTTACAATGATTATTACATACCAGAATTGAGCAAATTACATAAATGCAATATAGATTAAACTATAGGGAGCCTGATGTAGGCCCAAAGCAAACCTGGGAGTACCGAGCCTTCAGTAGTCTCAAATGCCAAGGGATTTCATTGCCAAATTTGTGTCCAGGTATGTTAGAGTTCCCTAAGGACCTCAAGGATCCCAGGCAGTGCTCACACCCAAACTTTTCACAATAGAGACTAAATATGTGCAGTGTGGAATGGCCAGCCCCAGTGTGCCAGAGTTCAAAGGAATCTCAAGAGGATCCCAAGGCAGTACACACACTGGAGGGGCAGAACCTATTGACTTAGGGGTAAAGTGATGACTCAAATGCCAAGGGATTTCATTGCCAAATTTGTGTCCAGGTATGTTAGAGTTCCCTAAGGACCTCAAGGATCCCAGGCAGTGCTCACACCCAAACTTTTCACAATAGGGACTAAATATGTACAGTGTGGAATGGCCAGCCCCAGTGTGCCAGAGTTCAAAGGAATCTCAAGAGGATCCCTAGGCAGTACACACACTGGAGGGGCAGAACCTATTGACTTAGGAGTAAAGTGAGAGTACTTGACATAGTTTTGAAAGGTTTTTTTTTGAAAAAAAAAATAGTATATAGATGATTCCAAGAGTGAAAAGGTTTTCTGAAATAGGAACTAGTTTGGTGGTAAAATAGTTTGAGAAAAGCATTAAAACACTTTCGAAATCAGAACAAAAATCGCAGAACAACCAGATTCAAAACTCTTGGCAAACAGATTCCACACGGGAATAGAGGGGTTGAGGAGACATAGAATACACATCAGCGTATAGGGAAACACATAAACAACAAAATGCACAGAATTCGCAAGAGCTTTATAGAATTAATAGGTTGGTCATAACAGTGGGTAGTTGAGACACATAGCAGGGTTATAGCAAAACCATGTTGAAAGTAGAGGGTATTGGACAGAATCATGCACATAATTAGGATCAATCGAATCCCTAAGAGATTAAGTATAATCTCATCAGTAAAGAAGAGCAGGCATGAATTTATACAGACATGTTAGACAGACATCACATAAGCATTCATAATTTAGACATGCTGACTACATATTGAACAAACAAGATTTAGACATGCTAGATAAAACAGTAAACAAGTAGTTATAGTTGAGATATGCTAGTTACATATTGAGCAAGACAGTACTTTAAAAATGCTAAGCAAAGAAGTAAACGAGAAAATATATTGGATTCATGGATAATGGAACAGTGCAGTAATGAAACACATAGAGTTTGAGGTTTCAAAACTTAATCAGAGACATGCCAGTTAGGGAAAGAGAACACAGAGTGTGAAGCAGGTGCAATGCAATATCTAGCCTTGGCTTACGGCCGGCTAGATCAGTGTGTAGACATGTGATTTTTGACCCTTCCCGAGATTTCACCCATTTTAGCGTAAAATATTTAGTTTAGACCTAATATCGATATTTCAATTAGTTTTCACTCTTTTACTTTATTTTATCAAAAAATAAAAATTACAAAAATATTTCTTCTTTTTAGTTGCTGTTAGTTTATATACCTTTCATAAAACTAAAAAATAGTACCTTTTTATTTTATTTTAATACTCCCTCAGTTTCAATTTATGTGAACATATTTTCTTTTTAGTCCGTGCAAAAAAGAATGACTTATTTCCCTATTTGGAAACAATTCACCTTCATGCAATGATTTATAACCACACAAAATATATGTATTTCATTTTACACCACAAGTTCAAAAGTCTTCTCTCTTTTCTTAAACTCCGTGCCTAGTCAAATGTGTTCACATAAATTAAAACGGAGGGAGTATGATATTTGAAAATACCAAAAAAGGTTTGTTTTAACGATTAGTCTTATCTTAATAGTTATTTTACTTAAGTACAATTAATTGGTAAATAAGGTCGTATTTTAGTCTTATTCATGAAAAAAGAATAAAATTTGGGCTCAAACAACCCATTTTAAGCCTAATTTTCGGACCTAACCTATAATTCCTAGGCTCGTAGCCGTTAACCTAAAAAAATCCTACAAAAACTAACCTAGACCACGCAGCTTTTCCGCCGTTTTTCAACAGAGGACCCTCCCCTCCCCCCTCCCCCCTCCCCCCCGATTTGTCTTCTTTTGAAAACAAAGTATCCATTTCCATGGCTTTTTGCTGAACAAAAAACAAAGCAGCCATCTCACAAACAACCACCCTCAACTTTCGGGCTGGCCGGGAATCCGGCGACAACTTTCAAGCTCTAGAGCCAAGGACAAGAAGCTAAAAACAGTGAAGAGTCCCAAAACTCGTTTAACACCCTTTACCGGCGAATCCTTCCTCCTCCTTCAGTTTTCGCGGTCACCGCCGTTATTCGCTGGCGACTAGCTATGGCCAAAACGACCTCATTCCTCGCTTTTTCCTCATTATGTTTTGCTGCTGAACATTCTGGTGACAGATTTGGCCGGAAATCCATTAGCGGCAGCCTAATGTTTCATCATCCTCGTTCCGAATAAGTCCAGAAACCATCGTTGAAACCAAGAAACAGAAGAAGTTTTTTGGTTTATGTTTCAGTTTGAATGTCGGAACTTTGGTTTTGCAAACAGTGGAGTTCAATTGAGGTGTTACCGTTCGAGTTTCGTCTGCCGGGGCTGGATTCGTTGAGGTTCGGATCAATAATTCGTTTGTTTTGATTTGTTGTTCTTGAGATCTTGCTTCATTGTTCATGGCAAAAATACGCAGCAATATAAGTTCATTTTCCTTTTTGATATTGTTCTTCTCGCTAATGTTTGGATAGTTTCGTATTTGATTTAATTTGTATGATTTGGATGATTTTTGTTTATTAGTTTTCTGTGTTGGGACATTACTCTGTTTATTACGTTGAATTTTCCTTTAACTTCTGATTTTTTAATTACTTTTTTGTTAAAGTTCTGTTGAATATGGGATTTCACAATTAATGGTGGCCCTTGCAGTGTCGAAATTTGTTACTAATCTTTCAGATGCTCACCAATTAGTTATGATTCCGTTGTTTGTGTAATTGTTTCTCCGTAGTTTCGAATTTTCTCTCTTAGTTATTTACTCGTATGTTTACTTGAATTGGTTATAGCTAAACAAGATTTTGTCACAATATAGAAATTGAGTTGCTATTCTTCAACTGAACTATGTCAAATTAGATTAAAGGGGTTCGGGTGTGCATTTCATGTGACCCTTCCATAATTTCCAATATTGTTAAATAAAATAAAACGTGTCGTGAACCGCGGGTGCATTTCATGTAGCGTGGTTTACGAGTTGTTTTCGAAAAACAAACAAGGTTTGACGATCATGAATTTTCCTAACATTAAAAGCGGTTTGAAAGTTAAAATGCACGTAAGTGTAAAATATGTAATTAATTAGATAATTGAGCCAATAATAATAGTTGAGCGACCGTGCTAAACCACGAAACCCGAGAATGCCTAACACCTTTTTCGGGGTTAACAGAATTCCTTACCTGGATTTCTGTGTTCGCAGACTATAAACATAATCAATCTTTCCTCGATTCGAGATTTTAAACCGGTGACTTGGGACACCAATAAACTATCCCAAGTGGCGACTCTGATTTTAATACAAATAATCCCGTTTCGATTGTTACTTAAATTAGAAAAACTCCCTTATACCTCATTCGAGGGTAGAAAAAGGAGGTGTGACAGCTCTGGCGACTCTGCTGGGGACCATAACCTAGAACTTTTGGTTCAGAGTTCAAGAATTCGAGCTTAGAATAACTGTTATAATTGGCTTTATTTATTATCTGATTTTTTACATGTTTGAACCTAATGTGCTAGATGCCAATTTTTTACCGCTTTGATATTATTGAACTGTACATAATTATTATGAAACCCTCTTCTATGTGAGTCTTCTAAATCATCTGGGAAGTGTGCACTTCGTGTGACTTCTCTTCTGTTAGAGTCATATTCCAGTTTTAGAATAAGGTTCGGACAAGTTGCAAAACCGGTGAAGCTTCTGTATTACCGGTACGCTGCCTCCCCTCCCCCCCTCCCCCGGCTCGAGCTGTCTGTTCGGGTAAGCCAGGTCTAGAACAAATAAACCTAGGTTTTTAAATCTAGAATAACATAGCCTCATGCCGGATCCCTAGTAGGAATGTTTGTTTGCATCACGTGCATTTGACTTAGGGGATTCAACACAGGGGTTGAGTTTGTCTAGGACAGGTGTACCCAAAAAATAAAATAAAATACCATCCTAATGCATTCTATGAGCTACATGTTGCAATATTCAAGGGTAAAATGGATCATTTGACGGATCAATGAGGGTTGAGGATAAATGAAAAAAAGGAGGTTGAAGTATAAAAATAAAGCAAGTAGGGCCCAATTATAATTTTCTTTCACGCTTTTCCAAGAAAAGACCAAAAAATTGAAAATGAAAAAAAAATCCAAAAAGATTTTGCACTTCCCATCACTTTTAAAAAAAAAAAATCAAAAAAAGAGAAAATAAATCCAAAAAGATTTTACATGTTTTAGCACTTTTCAAGAAAAAGACAAAAATATATTTTCTCTAAGTTATTTTCTTATTTCTCGCCCGTATCCAATCTGCCTGAACTACGCATACCTGATTCTCGTCTTTCGGGGCGTGATACGTAGGCAACCCACATAGGGTCCGGTCTTCCTAGTGAGTCTTAGGTTCTTGGCTTCGTGGGGTCTTAGGCAAATCTTGAATTTTAGCCACTTTTAGCCAGATAGGTCAATTTTAGAAAAATAGTCACTATCATGTCTTGCATGTGTCCAATAGGAAGTATTATTATCTCACATAATATTTTAGGTCTTTAACTTTATTTGGTTTAATTTTCTCATACAGGTGTAGATCTACTTATCAGAGTTTGGACATGACAGACGCCTTAGGACCATCTAGTCAGGGTCGCTCATTCAGGAGTTTGCTTAAGGAGATTTTTTTAGTTATTATGTTTTGAGTCTGTTGTACTTTTTTTATGTCATCTTTTACCTTCTAGTTTTGTACAGTAATGTCGAGTCTTTCAGGTGATGTTAGAATTTGTCATAATCTAGTTAAGTTTGCCGAGTCTTTTGTTATTGTATTTCCTATTTCGTATTTGGAAAACGTGTTATAAATAAAAAAAGAAACTTTGTATTTTGATATTTCCGCTAGAAATTTTCTTTAGAATACTAATTGTAGGAATAAAAAAAAAATTATTTGAGGCGCTTTTCCTTTATTAAATTAATATCTACAACTCAAAATAAAAAATTGCTTTATATTTCGTTTAGTATATTAAGACTAAAAAAAAAAAGAACTTTCTTTTAATATCTCTTTAAAAGTTTTCTTTAAGATATTAATTTCAAAAATCTAAAAAAAATTTCGTTTGAGGTTCTTCTTTGGGAAATTAGTGAAAATAAATTTAAAAAAATATTCTTTTTATTTTTATTAGAACTTTAGGACATTGTACATAGAAGAAAATAAAAACATACCTTATCTTTTGTTTATCTTTAGAATTTCTCCTTTGAGTAATTAAAAATTGAAATCCAAAAATATTTTTTTATCTTGTTCATTTCTTGTTTCGAAATCTTTCCTCAGGATATCAAACGAAAATTCAAAATATTTTTTTTTGTTCATTCTTAGATTTTCTTCCTAAAAAAAGAATCAAAAAATATTTTTCTTTTTTTTTTCTTCCTTAATAATTTCTCACAGAGTATTTGATTCAAAAAAGAAAAAAGAAAAAGAAGAGAACGTTAGTTTATTTAGTCTATTCTCGATTTTCCCGAACTATGGAAAGATCTAATTCATGCGGCATCATGATACGTAGGCAACCTAAATAGGGTTCGATCGAATTATTTTTTATTATTAAAAGAAACAGAAAAAAAGGAAAAAGAGAAAAAAAATGAGATGAAATTATGGGATGTGAGAAATGAGAGGAAAGAATAGAGTGATAATTAGAAAAAAAAGGAGGAAGGAAAATGAGCAAGCCAAGAAGTGCTAGAAAAGAAAAAAAAAAGAGAAGATTGAAATGAACAAAATTGGGATGATGCCAAGTGACCTTGTGGCCCTAGAAGTTATTCTAGAACCGTTAATTGTTGCTAGGTGCATTGCACACAATGTGATATTTTTAGCTGTTAAATGCCCTAATGTAACAGGATATCCCCATTTTGTTCCTTTTTGTTATCTTCATTGAGCAGAAGGTGTGGTTCTTAAGGTAACTCATCTATACACCACAAGGTCAAAGAGCAAGGTAGTCATGACTGGCAAAGAGTTGGACATAAGGGTTATTGATCCGTCTAAGAAAATTGTTGAATCAGAATCTGAGTTGAAAGAAGAGGTCTTAAGGATGAAAGGACAGATGACTGAAATATATCAAGCCTGGATTAGTGGGCGTCCTCCACCATCAGTCCACTAACTACACTGAAAGCCTTGTCATTATTCCGCCACTGTCATAAATCCAGCTTCTTATTGCTGCTGATATCTACCTGTAACTTTTTCACACTCCACCCGCCAAAACCACCTCATATCTCGTTCCTTTGGCCAACCATGCTTTTGTAGCTCCTCCACCTGCTACTTTTCCTCGATCCTCTGACGAGACTGGGCTTAATGTCCCCGATGCCCAACACTATGCTCCAGAACCAACTTTCAAGGTCTCAGATTCATTCTCTCACGCTCCTCATTTTGAGCCTCCCGGCGAAACTGAAAAGCCTTCTAAGACAGTGGAGCAAGACGAGATATCCAGGAAGGTGAAAATCTTAGAGCAGTCTTTAAGAAACATGCAAGGGATAGGGAGCCAGATGAGCGTGTCTTACAAAGACCTGTGCTTGTTTCCTGACATCCAACTTCCTGCTGGGTTTAAGATACCAAAGTTTGATTTGTATGAAGAACATGGAGATTTCGTGGCCTATTTGAGAGGCTACTACAGTAAGATGAGAGGCGCCGGTGGGAAAGACAAATTATTGATGGTGTATTTTAGTCAGAGTCTGAGTGGGGTAGCTCTAGAGTGGTACACCCGCTAAGATGCTAGCAGTGGTACACATGGGACGATATGGGTCAGGCCTTTGCCCGACACTTCCAATACAATATAGAAATTGTCCAAGATCTCATGTCCCTCACCAAGATGGAAAAGAAGCCTAATGAAAGCTTTAGGGAATACATGCTTAGATAGAAATAGCAAGCTGCCATAGTCAATTCCCTGATGGAAGAAAACGAGATGGTCGAGTACTTTCTTCAAGCTCAAGAGCTAACTTACTTTGGGCATTTGATCTCGACTGTTGGTAGGATTTTTAATGATGTGGTAAAAATGGGAGAAATGGTTGAAGATAGGCTGAAGTCGAGCAAGATCATGAGCTATTCTGCTTTAAAAGCCATAACACAAGCAGTTCCGAACGACACAAGAAGCTTGCTGGGTCAGAAGGAACATGATGATATTGCCATGGTTGTCTCAGGATCACCACATGGTCCAACGGGTCCGCCTCACCAATATACTCAGCCTCAACCCCAACCCCAAACCCAAACCTATCCCGAGCTCCACATAATCCACCTCAGTGTTATCCTCCAAACAATGTCCGGTCATCTATCCAACCACTGGGTCACTCCTTATGGCGACCGCTAGCACCGCATAATGCACTCTTTCCTTCACAACATTTTTGAGCACCCACCAACCCTAGAAAACAAGGGCAGGGAGATAAACAAAGGCAAAGAAATAGTTTCATGCCAATCGGGGTCTCCTACACAAGCTTGTTTGAAAAGTTAAAGATTGTGGCTTGATTGAGCCGCTCCTCGGCTATACTCCTGACCGACATGCAAGAGGTTTTGATCCTACTGTACGGTGCATGTACTACTCTAATGTCCATGGTCAAAGCATTGAATATTGTCATGCTTTGAAAAGGGAAATAGAAAGAATGATTCAAGAAGGGATAATTGTGATCCAGGATAGTGACACCCAGAATATCACGTAGAATCCGTTACCTGCACATGATGATGCTAATTTTGTGGGGATGATGCATGGCGACAGGGAGTAGGAGAATCCTCTTGGGAACTTGCTGACTGAAGTTAATGATGTTTAAATTAGTAATGGTCTTGGTGATATTGATGTGGAACTCAGTGGCTAAGTTGCCGAGCTTGGTAATTGGAAAGACGCTCCTTTCTTGGTTAGCTGGGGAGGAGTCTTGGTGGTTTATTTTGTTGTCATTTCTATTGTTCGGGTTATTTTCAGGGTTGTAATTCGGATATTGTCTTGTTACTCAAACCCTTATATCCTTTTATTTTGCCTTGTTTGTTTAGTTGTAATAGCTCGTTTAGTGTTACTTAGGTTTTTCCAGGGTTGTAACCCTAGTGTATTTTGCTTGTTTCATTGTTTAAACCCTTTCACAGTTGTAATAGCTCGTTTAGCGTTACTTAGGTTTTTCCAGGGTTGTAGCCCTAGTGTATTTTGCTTGTTTCATTGTTTAAACCCTTTCACAGTTGTAATAGCTCGTTTAGCGTTACTTAGGTTTTTCCAGGGTTGTAGCCCTAGTGTATTTTGCTTGTTTCATTGTTTAAACCCTTTCACAGTTGTAATAGCTCGTTTAGCGTTACTTAGGTTTTTCCAGGGTTGTAGCCCTAGTGTATTTTGCTTGTTTCATTGTTTAAACCCTTTCACAGTTGTAATAGCTCGTTTAGCGTTACTTAGGTTTTTCCAGGGTTGTAGCCCTAGTGTATTTTGCTTGTTTCATTGTTTAAACCCTTTCACAGTTGTAATAGCTCGTTTAGCGTTACTTAGGTTTTTCCAGGGTTGTAGCCCTAGTGTATTTTGCTTGTTTCATTGTTTAAACCCTTTCACAGTTGTAATAGCTCGTTTAGCGTTACTTAGGTTTTTCCAGGGTTGTAGCCCTAGTGTATTTTGCTTGTTTCATTGTTTAAACCCTTTCACAGTTGTAATAGCTCGTTTAGCGTTACTTAGGTTTTTCCAGGGTTGTAGCCCTAGTGTATTTTGCTTGTTTCATTGTTTAAACCCTTTCACAGTTGTAATAGCTCGTTTAGCGTTACTTAGGTTTTTCCAGGGTTGTAGCCCTAGTGTATTTTGCTTGTTTCATTGTTTAAACCCTTTCACAGTTGTAATAGCTCGTTTAGCGTTACTTAGGTTTTTCCAGGGTTGTAGCCCTAGTGTATTTTGCTTGTTTCATTGTTTAAACCCTTTCACAGTTGTAATAGCTCGTTTAGTGTTACTTAGGTTTTTCCAGGGTTGTAACCCTAGTGTATTTTGCTTGTTTCATTGTTTAAACCCTTTCACCGTTTGTCTAATGCAATTTTTAGTTTTATGTTATTTCTAGTCAGTTTGTTTAGCTCTCATTCCCTTTTGTAGTCTTTTCATGCTGATTCTAGTGACATGACATGCACGCGTAATTCTCAGCCTGGTCTTAAAATTTAGTTTAGTCATGAAGCAATGAAACTATTTTGAAGATGATAGGGACATTTGAGGGAAATAAGTAAAGGCATTTTGAGATCATTTAAAGCCCGAATTGTGTGAAACTGGAGTAGATAGAACATAAAGAAGATACTTCGAAAGATGGTACAAGGTTCTAGGCCATGGCATGAAAAGTTGCCTTTTACTTTGCTGGGTTACCGCACTACTGTTCGCACTTTAGTAGGTGCAACTCTTTATTTGTTGGTATATGGTACCGAAGCAGTGATACCCGCGAAAGTTGAAATTCTATCCCTTTGGATTGTAGCTGAAGCTGAAATTGATGATGATGAGTGGGTCAAAACCCGTTTAGAGCAATTAAGTCTAATTGACTATAAAAGACTGGCGGCAGTCTGTCATGGTCAATTTTATCATAAGAGAACAGCAAAAGCATACAACAAGAAGGTGCGTCCCCGGAAGTTTGAAGTGGGCCAACAAGTATTGAAACGCATCCTGCCACATCAGGCTAAAGCTAAAGGCAAGTTTGCCCCAAATTGGCAGGGGCCGTTCGTGGTAACGAGAGTGTTGTCCAATGGTGCTTTGTATTTAATAGATGTAGAAGGCAAATGTATGGATATGACTATTAATTCTGATGCAGTCAAAAGATATTATGCATGATTTCTTTGGTTTGTTTAATATGTTATTTGTATTTGGCATGCTTTGAAGATTGGAATGACGAAGAAATTTTATTCTGCTATCTAAACACTTTATCCTTTGTTGCCCCGTTGAGCCTTATTTATTTTCTTTCATATCTCTCTTTTGGAATCAGAAGCAGAGTTTAGAAATACAAATATAGAATTAAAAAAAAAAGGAGAAAGGATGAAAAAAGAAGACAAAAAAAAGGAAAAAGAGTAAAGAAAAGAAAAGAAAAAGAAAAGAAAAGAAAAAAAGAAGAGAAAAAAAGAAGAAGAGAAAAGTGCACAAAAATAAATAAATAAAGCAATTCCTATGTCATGAATGTCACACCTCCTTTTTTACACACCTCGAAAGGGATATAAAGGAGTTTTTCCAATTTAAGTGACATTATTTGAAATGAGATTATTTATTTGATTTCAGAGTCACCACTTGGAATAGATTATGGTGTTCCAAGTCACCAGTTTATTTTAAATCCCAAATCGAGGAAGTTTTATTTTTAAAGAGTCTGCAAACTAGAAATTCTAGGTAAGGAATTCTGTTAACCCGGAAGAAGGTGTTAGGCATTCTCGGATTCCGTGGTTCTAGCACGGTCTCTTAGCAATTTATACTTGGATTAATTATTTAACTACTCATTTTTAAGACCTATGTGCAATTATCTTTTATCGCTTTTAATCATTGGATTTATTCGTAATTGAAGAATTGAGTTACGTGTACGTATACTCTTTTATTTTGGCGCGTCAAAAATTACATCACGCGAACGTGTCTCTGACGACCCGACCCGTCGTCTCATGTGTTACTGCCCCGTTTCCCCATTTTATGCTTCTTCATGTTTCATTATCAATATTTGGTGTGTTAGAGTTGAACTAGATTGGTTTTGGTAGGAAGTGAGACACTTAGTCTCTTTAAGGAAGGCTTGGTTTGGAAAAGTCAACCGGATATTGACTTATGAGTTAGAGGGCTCGGATGGGATTTTCGGTGATTTGGTTAGCTTTAGAAGTGATTTGTGACTTAGAAGTGCGATCGGAATTAATTTTGGAGGTCCGGTGTGGAATTAGGCTTGAATTGGCGAAGTTAGTATTTTGGAGAATTACGGTTGATGGGTGAGATTTTGATCCGAGGCTCGGAATAGAATTATGAGAGTTGCAGTGGCTTTGTTGGGTGATTTTGGATGTGTGTGTAAAATTTCAAATCATTTGGAGGTGTTTTGGTCAGTTTTTTTATCAAATGCGTATTTCGGAAATTTTGAAGAAACTTAGGCTTGAATCCGATGTGATTTAATAGTTTTAGCATTGTTTGATGTGTTTTGAAGATTGAAAAAAGTTTGAATAATGTTTTAGGATGTGCTGGTGCTTTTGGTTGAGGTCCCGGGGGCCTCGGGGTAATTTCGGAGGGTCAATCAGACCGTTTTTGGCCTTAAAGATTGCAGGTTCAGCTATTTGTGTTGCAGGAGAAAGTTACTCTTCGTGTTCGCATCATCATGGGTGCGTTCGCGTAGTTCTGGGAATGGAAGGATCGCGATCGCGATGGAGCTTCCGCAATCGCGTAGAAGGAAGTAGGGCCCTGAGTATTTGTTCATTGCGTTCGCGGTTATTGGTACGCGTTCGCATAGTTGAAACCTCTGAAGCTTCGCATTCGCGTAGGGATAATTCATGGTCAACATTTTTTTGGTCATCGCGAATGCGAGGGTGTTGACCGCGTTCGCGTAGAGTAAAATGCACCTTGGCAGAATGGGTTTTTATATTATTTCATCCGCGCTTTTGGGTCATTTTTCCTTTATGGTTGAACATTTTGAGAGCTTCTTAGTGGAGATTAAAGAGGGATTCAAGGGGACTCGATTGGAGGTAAGATTTTCGAACATAAAACACGATTATATTGTGAAATTGGTCTAGAAATTCATGGAAATTAAGCCTAAAATTGATGAACTAAGGCTTGAGTTTTTGATATTTCAAATTGTGATTTGATAGGTCATTTGAGCTCGGATTTGGGAGTTCTTGGTATGTATGGACCCGTGGCGAGATGAGAAATACGGTAATGTGAGTTTTGTAATTTTTTGAGATGTGGGCCAGGGGCTCGGGTTTTGCTAGTTTTGAGATTTTTGCTATTTCTCGATTGTTTTCGATTGGATATTGTTCCCTTAGCATATTGTGATGTATTCACTCTGATTTTGGTTAGATACGACGCAGGTGGAGGCCGGTTTGAGGGGCAAAGACATCGCGGGCTAGAGATTTCACCGGTTCGAGGTGAGTAATACTTGTAAATGATATTCTGAGGGTTTGAAACCCTGGATTTTCCATATCATAGTGCTGTATTTAGGTGACTTGCACGCCGAAAATGAGCATGGGGTAGAGAACCGTTGGGGATTATGACTTGGTCCGTCCCGGTTGTTGATTTTTACCGCGTATTCTATTGAAACTACTTGTTATCATCATAATTTGGGCTGATTGCCATGTTTGGGCTTCGTGCCAACTATGTGAATCCTTCAGGGATTGATATCACTATTTTCGCATTACTTTGCATATCATTTGATCTCGGTCCAGGGTTTTAATACTGTTTTGCAAACTCAGCTATTTTTCTAAGATTTGAAAACTTAAACAACATTTTATTGATGTTTTGAGCTGAGAACTATGATTTTAATAGTGCCCAAAATGGCTTATGTGCATTTCTGAACTAAGCATGGATCGGGTTGCGCGCCGTAGCAGTGTTATAGTGATTTCTGGATATATGGATGGCTCGGGCTACACGCCGCAACAGTGTTATATTGATATTGCGCTTGGGCTGTAGGAGCCCTTCTAGAGTCTGAACCGCCATAGTGAGCGCATGTACCCAAATGGATCGGGCTGCGCGCCGCAGCGGTCATTTGCATTGCATTGTATTCATGCATTGGTTCCTGTTTGTACTACGTGTCATGACATTTAGTACTTGTTTTTCATTGGCATCCATGCTACTTCTTGCACTATTTACCAGATACCCTGGTGTTAATTGTTAGTGGAGTGCTGCGCCCGAGGGGCTGACTTATGTGCTGATTTGCACTATCTGATTTTGCATTCGTTTGCTTAACTATTGAAAAAGATATTTTCAAAAAAGGTTTTAACTGAGCCCGGGTATTTTTTAAAGGATTTCACGGTTTTACTATTTTCTCAAAGGGTTGCACTATTCTATATAGCATGATGGAGTGCCTTACGTGATTTCTTGCTGCTCAGTTATTATTTACTTTTATTGCTCACTGAGTTGGAGTACTCACTTTACTCCCTGCACCTCGCGTGCAGTTGCAGGTATTTATTACCCGGTACGATAACAAAATCCTCAATCAGCTCTAACCCGGTAGCGGGTTAGAGCCGTTTGCGGCACCGGACTTCGTCTTTTGATTCTAAACTTTATTCTATGTATTATTGGCCCTGTAGTCGTGTTCAGACTTCTCTAAATGCTCGTGACTTGTGACACCCCGGTCGGGTTATGTTGGGTCGTAGATATCGATTATTATTGTCATTAAGTTGTATTTATCTATTCATTTATGTTTAATAATTTTGAAAGAGGCGTCGTTGTTTTGTTGGCTGGCCTTGTCTTCACGAGAGGTGCCATCACGACCGGGTTTGGAAATTGGGTCGTGATAGTGTCCACGATCAATAACGCTTTTGTTGATTTATTAAGAAAGTTTGGCTGAGGTTGTGCAAACGCATCCCTCGAGTCTTTTCTAGAATTAAATTTGCAATTATGTTACGTAAACGTATACATAATCGCAATATTAATCTAAATCGAGCCTAAAGCAGACTACAGTGATAAAATTATTTCCGAAATTATCTTGAGATTATTGTCACTAAATTGTCTTAGAGTATTTGAACTTCACTAAATTTTCTTAACAAGTAAAAGGTTTCCTCCAATCTTTATCCTAATTATCCAGAAATGTAAAAGTACTGCCCAAAAATGAAAATATCTATGTTTCATACGGACTTTAAGACATTTATTTTGACATATATAATAGTACGGTGATAGTGAAAAAATAATAATGCAAACAAGAAAAGCACAAAAAATGAAGGCACAAGCACCATTTAGTTTCAGAATCGGGCAATCCTTGGAATTGTCTCTTCACATATGAAATCCAATAGCTTGAGCTTACAGAGTAATTGGTCGAGGACATGATAACTTTGTTTCTTGATTTCCTTGTCTCTTTTGTGGTGGAAAACTATATATTGCTGTGGGAACTTACTGAGAAGTTTGCCTTATTAAGTATAGTAAACTAGAGTTTTATAATGTGAGAGAGTAGTGAATTAAAAACAAAACAAGAATTTTTTTGAGTTTTTGGCGAAAATCATCCCTTAACTATAGCTCAAACCTAAGGTACATCCTTGGTTTATCTCAGTAAATAAAAAATATCCTTATATTATTTAAAATGTGGCAAGAATCATCCTTCTGTTAACTTTTGGAAAAAGAACTAACAACATCAACAAAAAAACATGTCAAGCACGTGCCTTTTTCCCTAAATTTTTCAATTTTGTCCCTTCTGGATTGTCTTTTACCTTAGCTCTAGTTTTTGATGAAATTTGTATTCCTATACTGTTATAGTGCCTCACCAGGGAAAAAGACTAAAAGTCCATAATGTTATATATAGAATAATATATATGTACTGTTTAATAATAAACTACTCAGAAGGGCAGCGATGATGAAGTGCCGAAAGGGACGACTGATGTGGTGGTTATAGACGGTGCTAAGGATGAGGAGAACATCGTAGATTTGGTCGGTGAGACATCTCTGCTGGAAGGCGGTGAATCGTGTGTGGATGTGTTGCAGGGCTCGGAGGTTGAAGGCAAAGCCGGAAAGAAAAAGGAAGTGAAAGAGAAGGAGGAAGAAGAAGGAAGTGATAATCCTACTGAATAATTTAGTACAAGTAGTATTAGATATGTAAAAGATTGTGTATGTGAAGCTTAAAATAAAGGATTTTAAATTAAAAAAAATGACTGCTATGATTAGAAAGGCATTTGCACTGATCTAAAACAACCATAGTTCGGTAAAGGCTTTTCCTTTATAAATAGTTAAAGGAATTGGAAATACAATTTGTTTATTATTTTTAATCATAACAGCCATTGATGAAGAAGCCTTTGAAGCTTGTTTTTCGTGTGTGGGTAATGGGTATAATTATCAGTATGGGTCTTTTTAATTAATTAGGAGATACTTAGGCCCCGTTTGGCTATGAGTTTTGCCAAAATAAATTTGGAATTTATTTTTAAAACTCATGTTTGGCCATAAATTTTGCCCATATTTTGGCCAAATCCCAAATTTCAAATCCCAAAATCATCTATTGAGCTGATTTTGGGCCAAAATCAGCTATTGAGCTAATTTTGGGCCAAAATCCCAAAAATTGAGAATTATATACATGTTTTTCCAAAATAAAGTTATAAAATATGTTTTGAAAACGTATGTCCAAACACATTTTCATCTTCAAACCAAACTTCACCTAAATCAGATTTTTCAAAATAAATTTGGGATCTATGGCCAAACGCTAGCTTAAAATTGGCCAACGGGACAATAACTACCTTAAGTAAATATAAAATAAATAATTGGGTTCACAAAAAAATTATGAATATTTAGTAAATTTTTTAATACATATACAGAGTAGTGCAAAAGTTACTAGATTCACGGAAACCCCGCGTAATAGGATCTGCCCCGTATACAAGTCGTATCTTCAATTTTGTCTTAAACTTGTTATGTGTATTTTACAAGTTCAACGAAACTTTAAGTTTTTGAAACCTTAGTTTGGTGAAGGTGGAAGACATTGGGCGGTAGGGACAAAATAAGAAAAAATTAGGGAGAAAAGCATGTCCTTGACATGTTTTTTGGTGATGCCGTTAGTTTTTTTTGCAAAAGTTAGCGGGAGGATGGTTCTTGCTACCTTTTAGATAATATAGGGATGTTTTTTGTTTACTTAGGTAACCCAAAGATGCATTTTAGGTTTGAGCTATAGTTAAGGGATGATTTTAGCTAAAAACTCAAATTTTTCTAACAAACTACATGCCTGATTGGCCATTATAGCTATCACACTCATGAAGAGTAACTTATCGTCCACAAATTATTGCATCAAATAATCACTCTAGTAAAATACAGTACACCTCTATCACCAACTATTTACCCCCTGGATCCATTAATTACACGAGAAGTGATAGAACCAATACACTCTATATTACATAATTAAACTCTTTGCATCGCTTCTTCAGAACTGACCCTGACCAATTGGTGGTCAGATTCACGGTTCTGTCATCCTCAACATTAACTTGGTCATGAGCCCTCACCTTTCATGTAAGTGAACTTCAACAAATAGATATTAAATACAATCAAAGCAACCAAATCATGTTTAATTATTCTATTGAGACATGATTTCAGAATTAGAGATTAACAGAGGGAGGAATTCAAACTAGTTTGATAATTAAACATATTGAATCTCAAAATTAGGTGGAAACGAACAATTAAAGTCTCATTCATGATTCACTAAACAAAAAAAATAAGTTCTTTTGAACAATTTTTATGAATACATACCTATGGGTAAAGCAACTGAAACAAAATAGCAAACGTATTTCTGGAACAAAAGAAAGAACTCAGCAGCAGTAACGAAAGCTCGACCAGTCAGCCCACCAGATCGAAATTTCTACCAAAAATTCGGCAGAAAATCCTGCCAGTGCCAAAGTTCAGAATCCCAGCTATAGACTTTAACTTGAAATTTAATCCAAAAACTTCCCCTTTAGAACCAAAGAATCAAGAGAAAGAAACCAAAGGTAGAAGAATGTCTGTTTTCGGTCACTTTTTTTTTGGTTTTTCTCTTCAAAAATGCAATAAACTCAAAACAAGGATGAACTCAGAACACACATTTTTTTAAAGGCTTTTTCTAAAGAAAGAAACTGAAGAAGCAGGACTTGAAGAAAAATGACTACTAAAAAAACTGGAAATCTCGACTAAGCTTTAAGATCTTTTTTCAGATTTTTCTCCTCTGATTTTGTTATATCTTTTCTTCACAAAGAGACTCACCTTATATAGCCTTCCAAAATCTCAAAAAAAAAGAAGTGCCAAAACTCTGAAAATCCTCTTATTTTTTGGATAATTTTTGTGACAAATAGAAGGCTTGGATCGATTTACATCTATCCAGAGGCCCCATTCGTCCAGCAAATCGTCCTTTTGTACAAGAATCCGCGGTTTTGAGAGAATAATCATACTCTTCTAACAAATCCGTTGAGGATAAGGTGATGTGGAGGGGAAACCGCTTTGAGTGGACTCGCTCACAACTCAAGCGAGTTGAGGCGAGTTTCAAGCGAAGAAGAATAATAGTGGGGGGGGTGGGAACCGCTTCTGTTATTAGGTCTGGGGTTTGGGAATTGGGGAAAATGTTATAAGATGGTTTTTATACTAAGAGGGATACGGCGTGGGTCGGTTTGGGTCAGTCCGTTTCTTGTTGGGTTGAACCGTGGGAAGAGGGTCCTTTGGGCTGAAGGTTTAATTGTATGTGGGGAAGGAAAATGGGTCGAATTTGGGTAAGTTAAAAAAATGGCCCAATTCCGAAAATGAACCCCTTTTTCCCAATTTCTTTTAATTCTAATTCCCTTTACTTTTCTTTTTTTAATTAAAAACAAGCCTAATAATTAAAAATTCCTAAATTATCTGAAATGTAAAATTAAACTAATTTAAAAATTATAAACCTCACTTAAATCTATATTAAAAAGTGGAAAGTCAATAAACTACAAACTAAAGGACAAAAATGTAAAAATGAGCTATTTTTTGTGATTTTCAAATTTTATGAAACAAATAATTTTAATTCTAAAAGTGCAAAAACAAATCCTAAATGCATTGCATGATATTTTTGGTATTATTTTATGATTCAAATAAAATGAAACAAGCAAGAAAAATGTAAACAATTAAGAAAAATCTACAAAAATTCCTAAAAATGGCAAATAAATAAGAAAAAATCTATTTTCTTAGATTTTGTAAGAGTATTTCATGTATGGAAAAAATCACATGCTCACAACTGCCCCTCTATGCTCGGAGACACGAAGGGTTTTTGGACAAAGATAAAATGAGCAATTACGAGGGATTTTTACCCGTTTGAAACTCCATGAGAAGCATTTTTAAAAGAGTCTGATCGAACCTTGCTTCAGAGGATGCCTACATATTCTTGGCTATAAAGGATTCTAGTCAGTGTAGTTCTGGAAGTTTTGGTAGCTGGGACTACCGAAAATTATGATTTCACTGCTGTTGCTGCTATTTCTGCTTGCTGAGCTCCTTATTACACCAAAATGAAAAATAAGAAGCTAATCTAGCTAAACGTATCAACTACGAGTTACAAGATTCCTATCTATAAATCTTTTGAAGCTTGATCTTGAGATAGCTGATTCTCGCTGTAGACTCCGATCTGAATCTTGATGCTCGTCAACTGTAGGTGCTGGTTCTTTCTTCAGCTTTAGATCAAGGCGGGACATGCGAAGCTTGTGACTTCAATCATACCTTGAGCAGTCCGCATCATTCTCCACTTCAGCACTTTGAGTTCTCTTCTTTTTTGTTCTTTTTGTTCTTTTCTTTATTTAGGATTGAGGCTCATTCTTTTGGTCATCTCAAATCCTGTGCCTCGAGTTCAAACCTGCTCAGACACCAAAACAAACAAACGAACGAAATTTTTCTCCCCCAGTTTTCACTAGGAAAATTTCGTGAGTTATTTGTAACGAAAATCTAAACGATTTCTTTTTTTTAAAAGCAATAAAATCAGGATTGTGTATCTTCAGGAGGAAGAGATTAGGGAATGTAGCCCTATATACAAAAATCCTCAACTCAGGGATTGAAGCCCTAATGTTGGTAAAAGGCGACTAGGGAATGGAGGCCCTATGTCTAAAAATCTCAACTCAGGGATTGGAGCCCTAATGTTGGAAAAAGTAGACTAGGGAATGGAGGCCTTATGTCTAAAATCTCAACTTAGGGATTGGAGCCCTAATGTTGGCAAAGGCGACTAGGGAATTGAGGCACTATGTCTAGAAATCTCAACTCAGAGATTGGAGCCCTAATGTTGGTAAAAGGCGACTAGGGAACTGAGGCCCTATGTCTAAAAATCCCAACTTAGATATTGGAGCCCTAATGTTGGCAAAGGAGACTAGGGAATGGCGGTCCTATGTCTAAAATCTCAACTCAGGGATTGGAGCCCTAATGTTGGCAAAAGGCGACTAGGGAATAGAGGCCCTATGTCTTAAAATCTCAACTTAGGGACTTGAGCCCTAATGTTGACAGAGGCGACTAAGGAATGAAGGCCCTATGTCTAAAAATCTCAACTTAGGGATTGGAGCCCTAATGCTGGCAAAGAAAAGGCGACTAGGGAATGGAGGCCCTATGTCTAAAATCTCAACTCAGGGATTGGAGCACTAATGCTGGTAAAAAGGTGACTAGGGAATGGAGACCCTATGTCTAAAATCTCAACTCAGGGATAGGAGTCCTAATGTTGGTAAAAAGCGACTAGGGAATGGAGGCCTTATGTCTAAAAATCTCAACTCAGGGATTAGAGCCCTAATGTTGTCAAAAGGCAACTAGGGAATGTAGGCCCTATGTCTAAAAATCTCAACTCAGGGATTGGAGCCCTAATGGTTGCAAAAGGTGACTAGGGAATAGAGGCCCTATGTCTATAAACTCAACTCAGGGATTGGAGCCCTAATGTTGGTAAAAGGCGACTAGTGAATGGAGGCCCTATGTCTAAAATCTCAACTCAGGGATTGGAGCCCTAATATTGGTAAAAAGGTGACTAGGGAATGGAGACCCTACGTTTAAAATCTCAACTTAGGGATTGGAGCCCTAATGTTGGCAAAAAAGGCAACTAGGGAATGGATGCCCTATGTCTTAAAATCTCAACTCAAGGATTTGAGCCCTATTATTGGTAAAAAGGCGACTAGGGAATGGAGGCCCTATGTCTAAAATCTCAACTTAGGGATTGGAGCCCTAATGTTGGTAAAAAGGCGACTAGGGAATGGGGGCCCTATGTCTAAAATCTCAACTCAGGGATTGGAGCCCTAATGTTGGCAAAAGAGGCGACTAGGGAATGGAGACCCTATGTCTAAAATCTCAACTCAGGGATTGGAGCCCTAATGTTGGCAAAAGGCGACCAGGGAATGGAGGCCCTATGTCTAAAAATCTCAACTCAGGGATTGGAACCCTAATATTGGTTAAAAGGCGACTAGGGAATGAAGGCCCTATGTCTAAAATCTCAACTAGGAAATGGAGGCCATATGTTGGCAAAAGCGTAAAAGATAGAGCTTGGGGTCCTAAGCTGCCATTTTTTTGAATTTTCTCCTTTTTCTTCTCTTTTTTTAATTTCATTTTCATCATTTTTTAAAATAAAAATACAGGAATGAACTTGGAGGAAACTTTCCTTTTTGGATTGATTACTTGCTGCAAAGCTGTTTCTAGCACTTGCGCACTTCTTTTTCCTTTTTGGTTGCACCTGCTTCGTGCACGATTGCTTTGGATTGCACATGTTTCAATTTTTCAAACAAAAACAATTGTTAGTTTGAAACGGTGGTTGGTTTTGTGGCCTTGATTGTCTCAATCGCTTGATCTCGGCCCAGCTTTCTTGGATGAAGATCTTAATTGCAACTGCTTGTTTCCTGTGACCAATTTTATTTCAGGCCCTGAGAACCTCAGGTTTTTTCCAAATTTTTCCATGACGGTTGGTTGGTGGAACTCAACCTTTTCGACTTTATTTTGCCTTTGTAGGCCTTTCCTTCTGACTTCATTTTCTTTCTTTTTTTTGTTTTATTTTTCATTTTTTTTCTTTGGAATATTGGGGAACTTTTGGCCCCTCATAATTTGCTGCAACGGCTAGTCGCGTGGGACTTAACCTCTTCCAACTTTATTTTGTGTTTGTAGGCCTTTCTTTTCTGGCTTCTTTCTTCCAAACATCAAATTCAGAGCATTTGGGGTACCTTGGCTTTTTTCAACTCTTTGCCGAGATGCTTAGCCACGTGGGACTCAACCTTTTCAACTTCATTTGCCTTTTATAGGCACTTCAATTTGATTTTCTCTTTCTCAGAGTTTCGATTTTGAAGCATCGGCCGCCATGGCTAGTCGGGGTCGACTTTATGCCCTTGACAAGGATGGGTGCTTTTTGCACATTGGCTCGTGTCAAACGAAAGCTTTGTAAATCAGTCTTGCTGTCCCTTTTTTGTCTCAGTTCCGGAATAGAGTTAGATCAAAAGGGATTCAAAGAAAAATAAATAATGGACATGACAATGAATTTAAACGAGAGCTATCCCTATCGGAGAGAGGAAATAAGGACTTATCTGGAGTACATACGGACTTCAATCAACATGACATGCCTTTTGGACTGGATGCCTGATCTGTTTAAACTGTCCGACTCTCAGAAATTCATCACAACTTCTACTTCAAAATTCGAGAAACCTTGCTACCACTTTGTCGGTGCCGATGGCTGTGAGGATTCTCTTTTCGATCAGGGGTTCCCTTTGCGAGTTCTCACGAGCTGACCTCTCTCATTTCTCTTCTCACCATCGCCTTATAGTGCCCGTGTGGGTTTTCACTAACCAGACTCTCTCATTTTGATTTTTCTCTGCTTACCATCGCCTTACGGTGCCCTTGTGGGTTTTAACCAATAATACTCTCTCATTCTATTTCTCTCATTTTGTTGCGTTAGATCCAAGTAACTCTATCCTCCCATTTCGAACCTCTTTGCCGATTGATCAGAAGAACTTGAACAAAGTTTTGGGGTAAAAAGGATTTGGATTGAGTTACAACTTTGGAACCTTTTGGACGGGATCATCGCCGAATCATTATAACACTTGCCCCAGTTTCTTTTTGGGGGGGGGGGGGGGGG
>MU789966.1:64773-80475 GCA_026770625.1 Nicotiana glauca
GTGGATTTGGATTTTATTTTGGTGTGACTGAACCCCAGAGAGAGGCTGCCTACGTATCCTTTCGGAGTCAAGTCAAACGTATTTCATGGAACTCTTTTTTTCTTTGATTTTTCTTCTATTTTGTTTTGCTTTGTTTTCTCTTTCTTTTTTTCTTTTTCTTCTTTTCTGCTCTTTTTTTCCATTTTTCATTTTCTTTGCCTTTTCTTTCCCTTTTTTTTATATTTTTCTTTTTCTTCTTCTTTTTTTTTCTTCATTTTATTTTTCAATAACACTTCCAAGTTCCAAAGAGGGTAATCAAAGAATGGGAGCCGACTCAAAGGGTTTGCAAAGGGTTGATAATGTTTGGGTAACGAGAATGAAAGCCTTCGTCATCCTAACCGGAGAATATTAGAACTATATGGAGGGTCCAACATAGTACCTTTTCAGTGCATTTGCATTGATAGTTGTTTTAAGGACATTTCCTTCGATGTATGCCAAGTACAACGCACTATTTTGGGCAGTACTCTTGTTGCAATCTATGGACCTTTCCAATCTGGAATCAATTTTCTTTCAGTTGTTCCAACTCTTTATTTTATTTCCTTAAACTTGTCTTCTTTGCATCTCATTATTTCGATGTCTGACAGCGTCTTGGGATCTAGGCATGAAGTCCTCAAACATGTCATATTATTGAAATCTGCATTTAACAGAACTGAAAAGAGAATAAGAAAAATGACAAGATTAAGAAGAGAGACATTCCTGGACAATGAAATATTAATTTCATTTGATTTTTTTTTCGATTTTTGATTTTTTGATTGATTGACTTTTTTTTTTTTGTTTTTTTCCTTTTTCAATTTTTTGGATATAAAAGGATTTACATCGAAAAGTAAGACAATAAATTAAAACGTCCGGATCACACCCTGAGATAATCCGAACGCATAGCAAGACTGGCTACTAAGGCTCCGGTCTGACGAAGAACTTTCAGGCTTGGTGACCGTTTTTGGCTTTTCTTCTATTTCGACAATGGTTGCGATGGCCTTCTGCGCTAGATCAAATTCCTTATCTTCACAAATCATTCCGACTATTGGCCGGTCAATGTGGGCAGGCAACAAATTGTTCATCATATCAGGAACTTCTTCATCCCGAAAAACAATTCTTTCAGCTTCAATCAAATTTTCAACTGCCCTTTTGAGGGTCCAACAATCCTCTGTACTATGGCCTACTTCACCAGAGTAGTATTCACATCTAGCATCATCTCAGTGCGAGGGGGAATCAGGGTTCGGCCGGTTCGGGGCCACTAGCTGCAATAGATTTAGCTTGATTAGCTTTTGGAACAAGCTTGAATACGATTCACCCATAGGGTTGAACTGATTCTTTCTGAAAAAGTTTTCTTGGGCGAGGATTGTATTGGGGATTATTTGGTTGAGGATTATATGAAGCTTGGTAAGGATGGGCATTTCTGGGAGGTGGAGCTCGGTTTTGTGTATAATGTTGTGGTCGCGGGTAAGGTTGTGCATTCATCATCGCATAGGGAGGCGGTGCCACGGCATAATCAGCATCTTGAAGGGGATAATAGTGTAGTGGGACAGTAGGAGGCACATATGATTGGCTGAATGACCTGCGGGTCCCCTCGAGATTGAGACCATCATGACTCCCTCTTCAACCCCATTTTCATTTATCGAACCCTCTGAACCATTTTGAACATCTGGTGATGTGGCTTTAAAGGCATCATGACTCAAGATTCGGCCCCTTTTTAGACCGTTTTCAACCATTTCCCCAATTTTGATAGCCTCAGCGAATGACTTACCAATAGCAGACATCATGTTTTGGAAGTAGTCAGCCTCTTGGGCCTGCAGAAAGATAGTGACCATTTCAATTCATCCATTGGAGGCTTTACCCTGGCAGCTTGCTCACGCTATTTGACAATATATTCGCGGAAGCTTTCAGCGGTTTTCCTTTTCAAATTGGACAAAGTGTTCCTGTCGGGAGCGATGTCCACATTATACTGGAACTGGAGGACAAAATCTCGGGCCATATCATCCCACACGTGCCAATGAGCAATTTCTTGATCCGTATACCACTCAGAAAGCGATTTCGGTGAGGCTTTCCCCAAAATAGGCCATTAGTAGCTCCTCTTTTTCGCCAACACCCCTCAACTAGTTACCGTATCGTTTCACATGAACGACCGAGTCTCCATGCCCATCGTACTTTTCAAACTTTGGCATCTTGAAGCCAACTGGCAAGTAGACATGTGGAAACATACAGAGGTCAGAGTATGAGACACTCTTTTGGCCACTCAGACCTTGCATGTTTTTCAAACTTTGTTCCAGGCTCTTCATCTTCCGAGCAATTTCCTCTTGCTCGGGATTTTTAACAACCTTTTCTTGCTCCACCGAGAGATCATATCGCGGAGGTTGAGTGAAAGAGTACGGGGTCACATATGTTATTTCTGGTTGAAGCTGTGGACCTTAAAGTTGAACATTAGAGGCGGTGCCCTTGAAGCCGGTGCCTGGGGGCGAACCACAAAAGGCATGCCAGGATCATTGGAGGGCATTGAAGGGTGCCCGCATGGGATGAGCGGGTTGGGCACAGGGGTATTGATAACTTCACCTGACCTAGGGATCAACTCAGGGAACCCAGGGATTGCACTTGGCGGTTCCCTACCATTAGACCAGGCGTCCCACATTTCCCATATGCGGAGATGCAACATCTTCTTTTCTTCAGCAGTTGCTGGTTCTAGCTGCAGAATAGCCGATGCCAGGCTATCCTCAGGACCTATGATTGGTAGGTTGCTTGCGGAGGCCATCTGTGCCTTTGGATCTTGTGAAGGAGGGGAGGCTAGACTACCAACAAAACCAACTACCAAAACCTGACTTTATTGATCATCCAATAACCTTGTTAGTTTTGAAGCATTTAACATATAGAAAGTCGCACGTTGGGATGCAATGCACCTAACAGTTAAATGCTTCTACCATGTGTTTGAACGGTTGCATGTTTCATCCCGACCTTAACTAGCCCTTTTCTCTTTGTACCTCTTTTCTTTATTTCTGCCTCTCTTTGATCACTCTCGATTTTTTCCATCTCGTTTTTTTGCCGCTCTTTTATTTTTGTACTCTCTCACTTTTTTTTTTTTTTTGGTTTTTGTCACTATTTTATTTTTGTCACTCTTTTTTCTTCACTTTTTCTTCCTTTTTCACTCACTTTTTTTCTCTCTTTTTTTTCCAGTTTATTTTTCACTCAATTTATTTATAGCTATGATCTAATTCGATGGGGATTGCCTACGTATCATGACGCCGCATAAATCAGATCTTGCGTAGTTCGGGAAGATCGAGAATGGAGTAAATAAGCTAACCCTTTTTTTTTGTAATTTTGTTCTTTTTTTTAGGATTTTTCGAAAGAAATGTCTTAAAAGAAGAAAGGAAATATTATTTTTGGATTTTTGATTTTGAATTTTTTTTTTTTTTTGAAAAGAAGACTTCTAAAAGTTCCTTTTCTTTTGATTGGAGCTAAAAGGAAGATATTTTTTTTGAATTTTTATTTATTTTCTCTTTTTCTAAAGAAGAAAGAAAATATTTTTGGAGTTTGGATGTTGCCTCTTAATTTTCGAAAGAGGGACTTTTAAGAAAATATTTTGATTTTCTGAGCTTTTTATTTATTTACAAAAGTACTTCTAAAGAAAAGCAAAATAGTTTTGGACTTCAATTTTTTTTCAATTTTTTTTGACATTTACGAAACAAATACTTTTAAAAAAGGAAAAACAAAATATTTCTCTTTTGTTTGGATTCTTCTTTTTTTTTTTTGGTTTTTTTTTTGGAAAAATACTTCAAAATAAAGGAAACGTATTTCGGATTTTTATTCTTTTGATTTTTCTTTTATTTCTTTTTCCATATGAAAGATTTCAAAAAGAAGGAAACTATTTTTGAATTTAAAAACTTTTTTTTTTTAAAATTTTCTAAGGTAAGATTCCTAAAGAAGGAACTAAAGGAAAATATTTTTGGATTTTTGGAAATTGGGGTCGGAACCGATGAGGTTTGCCTACGTATCTCACATCCGGTGAGAATTACACCGTGTAGTTCGGTCAGTTTTGACGGAACAGGGGAAACATAGCACTTGAAATTTTGGCTCATTTTGAAATAACTTTTCTTTTTTTCAGAATTTCGGCAGAGTTTGAGAATTTTCTAAATACCTACCTCTCACTTCCTCTTTTTTTTATATTTTCTTTTCTATTTTTTAATTTTATTTCCCTATTCTAGAAACCGGTCAACATGCAAGAAACAAACAAATGCGCAAGTAGCACGTAAGATGCATCAGGATGGTCTTTTTAATTTGGGTATACCTGTCCTAGGCGGACCCCACCCCTGTGTTGAGTCCCCAAGGTCAAATGTACGTGATGCAAACAATCGTTTCTACTAGTGATACAACATGATGTTGTGTTATTCTAAGTTTGAAACCTGGGGTTTGTGGTCTAGACTTGGGTTACTCGAGCAGACAACTGGGGTCGAGGAGGGGGAAACGTACTGGGAGTATGAAAGTCTGCCCGGCCTTGTTGCTTGCCCAGCCCCGTCTTATTTGGTATAATTTCTACAGAAAATCGGACCACGCGAACGTGTGAACCATTTTCAGAAGACTCAGATGGGTGGTGTAAGAAGACATTTAAGTACAGTTCAAGTAATATCAAAGCGGTAAATCGCAATTAGCACATTAAGTCCGCAAAATACAGTAATATCAACAATAAAGCCAAATAAAAATCGCATTAACTAGCTCGAACTCTTGAACCCTGAACTGTAACGACCCAACTGGCCATTTTGCCTTTTAGAACCCCATTCCCTTAAATAAGACTTCCCGTGCTTGTGTTAGCTAATTTATAACTTGCGGGGACGGTTGATTCGGGAGTTGGAAGTGTTTTGAGTAAAAATATGTCCAATTGTTTCTTAAGATTTTCTTAAAAGACCAAGTTTGACTTCAGTCAACTTTTTTGGGAAAACAGACCCGAATTCGTGATTTGACGGTCCCAGAGGGTCCGTGGAAAAATATGGGACCGCGTGTATGCCCGGAATCGAATCCCGAGGTCCCTAGCCCGAGTAATGAATTTTTATTGGAAATTGTTAAATTGAAGTTTTAAAGAATTAAAGAAACTAAGAAATCATTGATTTCCTAGGTATCGGGCATGAATTTTGGTTCCGAAGCTTGGTACATGTCCGAAATATCAGTTAAGACTTTCCCGTAAAATTTGGTGTCAATCCGAGTAGTTTAAGGGCGTTTTGGTCTGTTAGAAGAGAATTAAGAACTTGAAGTTCAATAGTTTGATTCATTTGGTTTTACGGGGTGATTTCACGATTTAGCGTTGCTTTGAGTGTTCCAAGGGTTCGAGTAGGTCCGACTCGTGATTTCAGACTTGTCGGTATGTTCGAGCAGGGCTCGGGATCCCTGAGCATCAAACGAGCGAGGTTCGAGTAAAGTAGGAAAGTTGAAGAATAGCTGAAGGTCTGCTGCTTCTGTCATAACCGCATCTGCGGTTCTAGGACCGCAGAAGTGGGACCACAGATGCGGTCATTCCATTGCAGAAGTGGCCAATGTCCAGGACAGGAGAAACTGCAGAAGCGGCTCGAAAGTCGCAGAAGCGACTCCGCAGAAGCGACTCCGCAGAAGCAGACCTCAAACTGCAGAAGCGGTCCAGCAATTTTCGCCTAGTTCCACAGATGCAGTCCTCCTTTCCAGGTGCGGGACCGCAGACGTGGTCCCCAGACCGCAGAAGCGGAAATTGCTGGGCAGTGAGTTCATCTAATTCGAACTCAAAGGCCATTTATTTCATTTCTACTCCACACTTAGGCGATTTGGTGGCTTCCAAAGAGAGGATTTCAACATAGCACTTCAAGGTAAGTTAATTCCACTTATTATTAGTTTAAATACATGTATATTAAGTTGATTAAACACTAAAAATTAGGTGAAATAAAAGAGGTTATGTCACGACCCAATTCCCAAACCCGGTCGTGAATAATACGACTTATTCATCCATTATGGTTATTAACTGTTAAATAAAGCATTGTTGGTCTGTTGGCTGGCCTTGTCTTCACGAGAGGCGCCATCACGACCGAGTTTGGGAATTGGGTCGTGACAAGTTGGTATCAGAGCGAATACATTACAATATGCCAAGGGAACAATACCCAATCGAAAACAACCGAGAAATGACAGAAATCTCGAAACTAGCAAAACCCGAGCCCCGGGCCCGCTTCTCGAAAATTTCAAAGCTTACATTATCGGATTCCTCGCCTCGCCACGAGTCCATACATATCAAGAACTCCTAAATCCGAGCTCAAATGACCTATCAATTTCCAATTTGAAATATCAAAAACTCAAGCCCTAGCTTTACCCCTTTTGGTGAATTTCAACCAATTTCCATGTTAAATCTATCATAATCTCATGTATTTAAGCCAGGGGACTTACCTCCAATCGATTCCCCGTCAAATCTTCCTTAAATTATCGCCAAAAGCTCCCAAGGTCACCCAACAATGGTGGAAATTAACCCAAGCTCGCGGATGAAATATTAAAGAAAAACCCTTTTGAATAGTCCAGTTTTCGCTTCTGCGGTCCCGCTTTCGCTTATGCGGGACCGCTTCTGCGGCCAGATTTCCGCTTTTGCGGTCTTCATTAAACTTCCAAAAATCCGCTTCTGCGGTTCTACTTGTGCACTAGCGGTACCGCTTCTGCGGTCCGCTCTTCCGCTTCTGCTGAACCTGCCTTCCATCCCCTCGCCGCTTCTGCGATCACAGCTCCGCTTCTGCGGTCCAAGATCCGCAGAAGCGAAAATACTAGAAACAACATGCCTTCAGCTGTATGAAATTTCAAAAACTCTCCGTTAGCCATACGAAATCATCCTGAGGCCCCCGGGACCTCAACCAAAAGCACCAACATAACCCATAACATCATTCAAACTTGTTCCAATCATCAAAACACATCAAACAACACTAAAACCATCAAATCACATCGGATTCAAGCCTAAGTTCTTTAAAAACTTCCGAAACACACATTCGATCAAAAACCCGACCAAACGACGTCCGAATGACCTGAAAATTTGCACACATATCCAAAATCACCTAAAGAAGCTACATCAACTCTCGGAATTCCATTCCGACCCTCGGATCAAAATCTCACCTATCAACTGGAATTCGCCAAAATTCTAACTTCGCCAATTCAAGCCTAATTCTACACCAGACCTCCAAAATCAACTCCGATCACGCTCCTAAGTCACAAATCATTGCCCGAAGCTAATCGAATCACCAGAAATCACATCCGAGCCCTCTAAATCAATAGTCAACATTCGGTTGACTTTTCCAACTTAAGCTTTCCATAAAGAGACTAAGTGTCTCATTTCTTATCAAAACCATTCTAAATCTGCTCTCACACACCACATACCGATAATGAAATATGAAGAAGCAATAAATGGGGAAAACGGAGCAGCAACACATGAGACGACGGGTCGGGTTGTCACATCCTCCCCAACTTAAACAATCGCTCGTCCTCGAGCGTACCCAGAGTTGTACTAGAAGCCAACCAATATCTGAATGACCTTACCAAGCATATACTCGGGGTGATTCCATGTCACCCTAACTCATATAGGTCCGATAATACAACGCAGCTGAAACTTCACAGTCCATCTAGACCATAAACCGTAGAACCACATTGCACTTCCGAAATCATACCCAGAATAAACCCGAACTAGCTGTGGTAACCCACACCTACAACCTCAGGTGAAATCATACAACATACCACACAATCCAACACTCGAAACGATAGTCTCTATTCACAGCAGTTGCCTACAATACTCAATTACCGATAGGAACCTCTTATTAGCTAAAGTCTTATTCCAACACTTTCATATACTGCCAACGATAATTAAAACACGCGATAAACTGCAACCATTCCTCAGATCAACCATACGTGAAGCCACTTCCTTTTTGACTAATACCACAAAAGATTTTCGGACCAGACCTCGATTTTATCCTTTTAACAAGCTGAAATCACATCTGTTCGAATTCATTAATGACTCTAATGATCACCTCGAACCCAACACACCACTCTGGTGATATGACACCTCAACACAGGCCTAAGCCACAACTTGCATAGTGCACGCACCATTAAGGAACGGTCTAGACATACCCAAATCATGACAAATGACTCAAACAAAAGAGCTGTACCCCAAGCTCAACAGTACCATTACAACACAAAGCTGAGACCCCGTCTCACATCATAGAATAGAGTACCTGAATCCTCCTTGAAAGGTCATAACTTCGTGTGGCCTTGCCACAACGCGCGATCCTATCCAAACACTGTTACACATGAATCACCTCAAGTCACCATGCTCAAATTAGACAGCCACGCACATATTGATGTCTGAAACCAAGCAATCCATCACACCTACGGTGAAGCAAGTAATATACACCATTCAATCTTGAAAGGACACCACAGATGCGCCATTCGCCGAGCAACACCCAATACGGACTTTTATCAGAAACCAGGAAGCAAGACATACAAAGTAACATATGGTAAACTATTCTCAACATCACACTGTTGCGGCGTGCAACCCGATCCAGATAACATATCCGTGGCGGCGTGCCACCCGATCCACACAAATATCTTACATAGGGAGATGCACATCGAGCCAAATTTGCTCATTATAACAAAATACCGAGTATCCGTCGTAAGCATACTGGGTGCATAATGATATGTACTTATAGCGTTGTAAGCTACAAAACTCAACTTACACTATGAATCTCGATAGAACCGCACTATATATGCCCACAGTCCGAAAATCATAACGCCTCACAGCACAGAAAAAGCAACTCATAGTTCTCCCCAGATCACTAACAGGTTCAATAACGATCGAATCAACCTATCCTTCATCAATACAATTCGGGGCCAACCAAGCCAACTCAAGCTAAGCACGTAGCCACCTCGGCCTGCCAACAAACTCAATACCAAGAAGCCTGAAGTTGCTCCTCCCACTACTATAACTCATGCCGGAGCCGTACGATACGGTGCCCGGAACCAAATAAATACCGAAATCCACAATCTCGCCCGGCGACATACCCGGCCACAAGAAACGCATCTGAAAAAGTCTCTCAATACCGGAACTGAATCAATGGTAGAAGCCTTTGCACTGACATCAGCCACGAAGGCCCAATTAAGAAGAGCAATCCTTCCCAGCCGTCCACTGGTCTTTGGAACCCAAACCATCCTGCTAGAACATAGTCCGATGCACCTCGCCACGCGACCTGTGGCATTTTCCGATATAACCCATAGCACAATAGTCTAGAATAACCCAAAACTGAGACAACCAGTCTACACCCCCATATCATATCCAGAATCTAATATACCAAGCAAAGAAAGATCCACTCGAGCTTCTAAAGCCCAATAGCTGCTAACGGTACCAATACATACGATCCACAACCACTACACTGTCTGAACCTGAGAACTCCCCAGTCTCCAACTACATATAGCACATGAATCACTGTACCTGATCCCAAATTCTGCAATATAAATACATGTTACACCTCGAGTACCCAATCATTCCATGAAAGATATTCTAAAATTCCCCTGTGCCATCAAACAAACTCAGATATCAGCAGTCGATCTAGCAAGAAATTGCCGCAATACTACTGAAGTATCATCAGTTTAATCACATTACCCTTTTTTTCCTGAGACGTATACTCTTTTCAAATCACTTCCAATTAACAATATTATTTCCTTAGTCATCCGAGGCTACCCGTAGCCTAAGAATTTTATGAACTTCTTTCCAAAAACTGAACTGGAACCTCACACATGCCAGTCTCGGTCCTCTACAATATACCACATATACCATACCCTCCAAGGATAACATGAGAACTTTTATCTCCCTTCCGCGCCGCAGATATCGACGCACTCAACTAGTCAAGAACTTTCATTGATCCCATTTAGAAGAAAAATCATTACACACTCCATGCTCCGCATGTCCATAGAAAATATACATCTCCAAACTATGATGAAATCCAACAAGAATTCTCTCCCCAATCCCATTTGCACAGGCTAAATTGTCAGGACTGAATCCTTCTAACTAGACCAAGCTAAACAAGCTGTCAGAACTCAAGATCTTTGCTGCAAAATACCTGCACGAACTCATTGCCTCGAACACACAAAAAAAAATTAATCATATCTTTACCATTCCGGTTCGGTCTACCATCAAGCTATTCCGTCTATCTAATTTTCCCTTCTGATTCATCATCCACTCGATATCTCTACCTTGCTGTAGCATCATACTGCCTCATTCCAGGCTTACCACACGAGACTCGAACGTAAGACCACACTGTCTAAGACCCATAGGCCACTGAATACTCTCTCAACCGTTCCCAGAAATACCACCTTCTAGAGTACTTTACCCCAAAGAACCTCCTGCGAGCCTAAATTTGTTACCATTACTTTCCAGATACTGATACATAGAATCCCATAATTAACATAAAATACCACAAGTCTTGATCTTTTCTAATGAAAACACTGTCTCCAACCACATACACAACCTTACGACACCTGATCATCACATGTAGGACCTTGAACACATTAGAACCATTTTCGAGAGCCATTCACTCTATTCAACTTGCATTTAGCCTGCTCAGCTAACAAAACCACCTGTGCCTCATTGGCACTCTGACACCGCAGGATACGACCTTATCTCAATACAAACAAGCATCTTCCTTCTGTATACACTGGTTATTCTTTACCAGCAACAGCTCAAGACATCCTATTATTTTCACACATCTACGAAGCATCGTATAACCTTTATCAAAATTTTTCCTTCACACGTGCCATCCTCGGCTCAATTTCTGCAACCAGAATTGATCCGCCAGCATACCTCGAAACGGAACCAACATAGCTCCTGCCCGTGCAATCAGCTAATCAATAGCAACCTCCCCAACTTGGCCCGAAGCCATACATCAGGACACACTCAATAGCCCATAATACTTTTACTCTAATGATGCCACGATATCATAGTGATATTAAACTCAAACCACGTATAAGTTTTTGTAAAAACAGAGATCATCTAGTACCGTAATCCTCTACACATCTCGCATTCATCTCTACCTTAGCTGGGCCCACTATCTTAAGCGACCCAAATTCCCAGATTTCAGCACATACCCTTCAATTACACATGAGATCTTCTAACATACACACAAGGATCATACCACTCAAGAACACTCCACATGAGATAACCCACCTGTTGCGCCTAATTTAGTACTTCAGCACACCTTTCCACTATTATATACATTACACAGTCATCTAGTCTTCCTGAGTCTGAACCCATACTGCCGTATGCAATGCACTTCACTTCCCAACTACGAGATACAAAAATATCCTTCATGCGCCCATAATTCGGGCTACACATCGAATCACAACAGGACTCGAACAGTTAACAGTTCATCTATTTTCCAGCAGACTTCTTCGTCACTACCAAGTTACATAGATACATCTCGCAGCACTAACATACTCATCACATGGATATCTAACCGCCATTCCGGCTAATAAGGACAATACTGAACATATAAGTTCAAAACACTTGCTCACACAATCAGCACCTCGGTGCTCAAGCCATAGACAAAGATCCGGCCTCAAGTCCTCCAGACTAGCCCAATATACTCACGAAGATCACATCTCTCCCCTCGATTGGGGAAATCACAAACCATCAAGGCATATACAATACCGAGAGCTCATGTGCGCATACAGACGTGAGGAAGGAATTTCAAGAGTTATATCTCAAGCTGAATCAAGTACGCACGATAAGAATTCCAAGAAAGTGAAGTTTTCCTAAAGGTTCTGCAGCCTCTCGAGGATAAATACAGACGTCTCCGTACCGATCCGCGAGACTCTGCTAAACCTGCTCATGACTCGTGAGGCTTAGTAACCTAGGCTCTGATACCAACTTGTCATGACCCAATTCCCAAACTCGGTCGTGATGGCACCTCTCGTGAAGACAAGGCCAGCCAACAGAACAACAATGCTTTATTTAACAGTTAATAACCATAATGGATGAATAAGACCAACTTGTCACGATCCAAATCCCGAACCTGGTTGTGATAGCCCCTCTCGTGAAGACAAGGTCAGCCAATCAACCCAATTCATCCTTTTAAAATGATTATTTAACACAATTATAGTACAACATGGTTTAATAATACCAAATAGCGTAAGTATAGATAAAAAATGCGGAAATCCAACCCAACACCGCCCTAACCGGGGTGTCACAAGTCACGAGCATCTAAAGAAGACTGAACACTACTACAGGGCCAATAATATATAAAAAATAAAATTTGGAGTTCAAAAGATGAAGTCCGGTGCCGCGAACGCTGGCGGTCACCTTGCTCAGCTACAATAGTAATACCTTCAATCTGCTATTAACCCGCTACCGGGTGAACAATACCACTACAGGAAAAAAGGCTTTTAGCGAGGGGAAATTTGGTCGTTGAAAGTCCTGATCCGGTCGCGATTAGTCATTAACGACCGTAAAACATCTGGTCGTGGCCGGTCATTAAAAGCTTCGACGTTAAAAGTTTACGACCAGATTTCAACCCGGTCGTTAAAAGACATTTAGCGACGACAAGAAATCCGGTCGTTCTCCCTAATTTTAGCGACCAAATTTTCCCTTCGCTAATTATTATTGCGGTCGAGAAATCCTTTCATTAGAACAACTTTATCCAGTTGTTAAAAGTGCATCTGATTATTATATCGTAATTACTGTAAAGATACATAAAAAAAATATATTAATCCTTCTTTCATAAACGTTACACTTACACAAATATGAAAAAAAATGAAATCAACAATAATCATAACAAATTTCATAGATAGTTAGTTACAAGAGCTAAAACCTTACATTTAGTTACAAGAGCTAAAACCTTACATTACCAAAAATGTACCATTCAGAATTGTATTGACACTGTAGCATTACAAATAAAAATATCTTTAAATAACTATAAAAAATATAAAACATGTCCCGTGCTTCAACTTGATCTTTAACATTTTCGTTTGCTGCTTATACTTGCTCTATACTTTCTTCCTAGATAGATTCTTCAAACTTCAAAATCTTGATCCGTCAAAAGAACAATGCTAAAACAATGTACCAAGAAGAATTACATTTTCTAGAGATGAATATTCTACAAAATCAAACTGTCACTATATAGTTCTAATACAAATTTTTATCGTGATATCAGTTTGCAATTGTGAACATATATTACGACATTATCTGTGCTTCAATCCCAAACTTAACAAGTTAGGGTCAATCATATGAATCTTCTTGATCCACTTTATTTTATTTTCACCCTTTTCTTTCTTACACTCGAACAATCAAGAATATATGAACCTCCCAAAAAGAAAAAAACTGGCTGAAGGAGGATGCTTTTAAATTTTTTTAAAAAATTACCTGTTGGATAAGGAGGTTGGAGTTTAAGTTTAGCTCTATCGTACTGGAACCAGCTTCTCTTGCAACTGTCCTTGCAACCAAAAAAAAACTCAATCAGCTTGCCAAAGGCATCAATCTTCCCACATGTGATATAAAATGAGGACCATCCTTATAATAGTTTGAACTCTAAAATATACTAGCCTATAGGAGCCCAAAATTTACCAGTTGAAGACTCAAATTTTCATCAGCTATGCACCATGTTTATTTGAAAAGTCATGGATACAAACTCCACTAATGTTTTTCTTATTTTATACTCGATTCAATCTTCATCACAAACTAATTTCTAATAACTGTAAAGGTGTATATATTCAATATTCATTTAGTTTATGCCATAGGAAATAACCTTGGAGGTTCACAACCAGCATATTTACTTAGAACATGAAATTTGCATACGCCATAAAATATCTTGTTGGAGATAGAGAAAATAAAGAAAGAGATTACAAGCTTACATGATATAGGGTAGAGAAAGGTTTTGGAAGACTGGTCAGTTTTTGAAAGCTAAAAGCACCTGCTATAAGTTTTTGAGTTATTGGAAAAGAAAATCAGATTATCACAACACAATTCTGAAATTCTTTTTTTCCATTTATCTGCAAGTAGCTACAAAGTTAGTAATGATTCTAAAACTAAAATCTAAAGCTAAGGAGCTCATAAGTGATTCAGTACTGTCACCCTATAATTTCTAGAATGTATTGATGTATACAAGTCTGTCTCTTGATAAAAATTGAAATATCTTTAAATGTCCATTTTAGTTTCGTAAACTACAACTCTCATTCCTAAGATGGTTTTCCTCAAAATATGTAATACATCTAAAACAAAAAACTATTAGCTGATATGTGTATCAAGTGTGCACGTGTTCTAAAAGATTTACAACAAAGAAACATTACCAGCAAAGCAGGAAATTCGTTGGAGATGAAACTCCCCGGTAAGACTTTCAATATCAAAGTACATGTAGAAAATATATGAAATACACATATCCAACTCAAGTTACTCTAACCCTGCAGTTATCAAGAAAGTATTCAATACACGTTAATCAAGATCAAAGTTCGCTAACTAATACAAACTATAAGAACATTTAATTTCACGTAAAGCCATCTTCACACAGTCTTTACGCATTGCGAATGATATTAACATCCTTCTAATTGGCAACCTAAATATAAATACTTGGAGAATTATCACTATGGAACACCTTGATTATAAATTGATAAAAAAGAATTTTGAGGATTATTGTCGAACATCCATGCTTTGAAGCCTGAACGGGCTTATCAAGAGTTTAGACTATGACAACTCCAATATAGTATAGAGAAGTTATGAATCTAAACTAATGGAGACAATACCAACCGCTAAACAGAAAAAGAAACCAGTGACATAACAATCGAAACTAAACTAGTTATGAAGTCACCGTAGTACTACGTAATTAACTAGTTACTATGCATAGCTCATCACTAGTTAATACCAAAAATATACACTATGATTTATATAATAGATTTCTACGCTTCGCTCAATATTTGGTCCTTGTGCAAGCTATGCTGACTTAGTGAGATTGATTCTGTTTTTTTTTTCTGAATTAGCAACTTACCTTTATAATAGTTATGTACATGTAATTGACTACTGCAAATTCTGTATACATCATATTTAGAAATTAAGCTTGTTAGAATTTATGAAGAAAGATGAAATCAATCTCTTCTCTTCACTCTATAAGAAAACATATTCCTCTTCCTTGTCTTTCTCCCCGTCCAACGACACACCAATTTCTTGGACTTTATTATCTTTCATCCTCATTTTTCTCTGCATATGAAAGGTGGAGATTTACATAGTGATAAACTGATTGTGTTTTCTTGCCCTCCTCTATTTTAGAATATTCAATATATTGTCACTCTTCAAAAAAAAAAATTCACACTCTCCTTAGAGCATCATTACATTAACTAGAATTATTTTTCTTACATCAATTCTTATAAGTATTTAGTTCACATGGTTCCTGTAAGGTTCTAGAAACTAAAAACAAAACCCATGATTTTTATATTCACATGCAATTCCTTCACAACCATCTAGCACATTCTTTAACACGGAATTCCTAATAATTCGATGTTTGTCAAATTCTAACACACAATTCATCAAACAAGTAATGTGTGCCCCTTCACAAATTTAAAAAAAAACTTCCACAGAAAATATAAAGATAAAGGTAGAAAAATAAGGACTTATCCATCTCAATTTTAACAGAATCATATCAATTTATAAATTCAAACCCATTG
>MU789966.1:88940-114448 GCA_026770625.1 Nicotiana glauca
AAATTAGCCAACAAATCGACTTAGAAACCCTAGTAAAAATGAACTAGGTCACAAGACACTAAATTAGACTAAGGAGAAATCATGAAAGTCAAAGCACAGAACAAAACAATGCAACGAGTAACACGAAAAAACCCAGAAACAAAACAAAAGTAAAAGAAAATTGGGGCTTTAGCATAAATCGACTAGGGTCCAAATAATCTTAGCGGAAATCAATCAATAACACTTAAGAACATGCGATTAACATTCGAAATTCAGAAAATCTTTAGAGAACATGACTTAGGGTAAACCTAGTTTTAGGAAAAACAAAAAATCAGTTCAAAAACCAGGAATCTTTCAAGGAAACATGTGAAATACATTCAATCGGTCTCAAATCTGTACAGATCTGAGAAGATCAAAGGTAAAAGTTAGGATTTTTAGAATTATAACAGAGACGAGGTCATAGACTTAGGAAACTATGGATTTAAGATGAAAATGAGAAAGATCTTACTCAAGGTTGAGCCATATGGCCTGAAATAGGCAAGAAAACCCAAAGGTGCAAAGCAGAATTCCCCTTGTCCCTTGAGAATCTCCTCAAGTATCTAGGAGATGGAGATACCATAGAATGTAGGGGGCCATTAGAGGCATGAGGTGGAGAAAAACCACCATAGAACGGAAGTAGGTTAGTGAAGGTGGGGGGAAATTAGGGTTTCTATTAGAGAGCGTTTGAGAGACGAAGAGAGGAGTGACGACGGGGAAATGGGGGAAATGGTTAGGGTTAGGGGGTATTTTTGTTTAATTAAGGTAGGGGAGTCCTGGACCGTTGATAAAAAATGATCAACGACCAGGATTGGCCAAGGGCTTTGGGTCGGGCAGGAAGGAAATTGGGCCTAAGGGTTTGGGCTAATTTTATAAGGGGTATTGGGCTGGTTAGTTTTAGGCTAGAATTGAAATAAAAGAGGGTGTTTATTAAATATCCATAGTAATTGAATAAAATTAATTTGTAAAATAATTAACTAATTACAAAAATGATTTTTATGCATGGAAATGTTTTATAAATAATTATTTAGTATTTTAAAATACAATGGACCAATTTCTGGTAAAAAAATGATGCAAAATGTATGCATGGGCTATAATTGCAAAGTTATTGCAATTATAACCAAAAGAAGCCAATTTGGTTATTTATAAAATAATTTGGATTTGATAGGACCATAAATAGTAGTATTAAATCAAGAAATATTTTGAAATTATTTGTTATGCAATTTTGTAAGTATTTGTTTAAAGTAAAATACTTGGATAAATTAGTTTAAAAATGTAGAAATTGTAAAAAAAGATACCAATTAATGCTAACGCATGATTTTGAAGGCATATATGAATTTTAAAACTATTTTGGAAAAAATTGGGTATCAAAAACTGCCCTTCTTTACCCGTAAAGGATGAAAGAGTTGTCGGATAAAGATATGATAGCAAATTTTGATCGAGCGGGATGGTTCAAGATATTTGGGCCGCACTCTGGCTTCTGAGCTGCCTACATATCCCTGGTTTTATATGACTCAGGCCGTGTGTAGTTTCGGATTCATTGGCGGAGTAGACCCATGAAGTCAATGCAAGAACGTACATGATATTTCGGGATAGGTGAAAGAATGGTTTACGGTGAGTGGTTAAGTTTGAGGTAGTCGAAAGGAACTGGAGCGAGATCGCTCCTGTTGGGATGGCGGTTGCTTACCGAGTCACTTACAAATAAAGAGATACTACGAGCATATATTCGTGCGGGAATTTAAACATGATGCAGATTCCCTTCGGACCCTGAAAGTTGTCTTTAGACGGTTGAGGATAACGTCCTTAGACTATGATGTATTGGGCCATGAATTGTAAGATAGAAGATGTGCAGGCCATGAAATGATGTTCTCGGGCCATGAGGATGGTCCCTTCGAACCATGATGCCTTTGAATAATGATGTGGAAGTATTGATAGATCCTTAGGCCATGACATGGTATCTTCAGGCTATGAGGATGATGCCTTCGGACTATGACGCCTTTGGACAGGTTGTCTATATGTTAGCCCATGAAGTGTAATAATATTATGCTAAAATTAACAATACAAGGCTTAGTCTTGTGAGTTTGAGGGCATAACTTAGCCCGAAAGAGGAGCAAATAGATAGTGCCATAATAGAGCAACATTTATGCAAGGAGGGAAACTACTTAATCCCATGAGAAGGCACTGTTTAGCCTTATGCAGAATGGAGACAGAGCTTAGTCTCATGCAAGATGCAGTACAAGTCTTAGTCCTATGCAAAATAAAAAGCAGAGCTTAGCCTTATACAAATATGGAGGTAGGGCATAGCCTCATGCAAGGTGGAGATAGAACTTAGTCTCATGCAAGATGCGAGATAGGGCTTAGTCCCTTCCAAATGGAAGGCAAATCTTAGCCTTATGCAAATATGGAGGCAGGTCTTAGCCTCATACAAGGTGGAGACAGAGCTTAGTCTCATGTAGGATGCGGGACATGGCTTAGTCCCATGTAAATAAAAGATAGAGCTTAGCCTCATGCAAATATGGAGGTAGGGCTTAGCCTCATGCAAGGTAGAGACAGAGCTTAGTCTCATGCAGTATGTAGGACAGGGCTTAGTCCCATGCAAATGGAAGGCATAGCTTATCCTTATGCAAATATGGAGGCAGGGCTTAGCCTCATGCAAGATACGGGACAGGGCTTAGTCCCATGCAGATGGAAAGAAGTGCTTAGACTTATGAAAATATGGAGGTAAGGCTTAACCTCATGCAAGGTCCGTGACATGGTTTAGTCCCATGCAAATGGAAGGCAAAGCTTAGCCTTATGCAAATATGGAGGCAGGGATTAGCCTCATGAAAGGTTCGGGACAGAGCTTAGTCCCATGCAAATGGAAGGTAGAGCTTAGACTTATGCAAATATGGAGGCAGGGCTTAGCTTCATACAAGGTTCAATACAGGGCTTAGTCCCATGCAAATGGAGTAGAATATTTCTTAGCTGGAGATATATTCGGTGTCTGGTGGCCCTATTAATAGTGATTTCGCTGCATGTATATATTTGTGAATGCTACTGTTACGTCAGATGTGCCTACACTCAAAGAAAAAATGTAAGTTTTGTAAGGGGAGGTTGGTTCGCGCCTTTATTTGCTGGCTTTGCTCCTCCATACTGGAGGCCTTGTTTGAGTTTCCCTAGGTAAAACCTGGCTGTTACAGAAATAGATTTTTTGAAAATATGCAATTATTGATGAATATAGAGTTATTTTAGAAAACATAGTGAAATATCACGTAATCTTAGATGAACTAGTGGCTATAACATATTTCAGAGACATTGCAACTTTCTTGTGTTAGAATTTTGAGGGTCCTCCTCAAAATTCTGTCCCACTTTGGTAGATGATTCTTTGGCCATTTGCAAGTGACGAAACTCGTTGAACCTTCTTCGGAATTTTGAGAATCCTTCTCAAAATTCTGCCCCTGTTTCTTAACCAATTTCTGACTTTCTATATGCGATGGCGTCGACTGAACTTGCTCTGGAATTTGAGGGTCCTCCTTAAAATTCTGCCCCAGTTTTTGATTCTGAGGGGAAATGGAAATTTTATTATGATATGACCGAACCCACAGAGCTTCCTACGTAACCCCCCCAAACAAAAATCAGGTCAAACATAGTTCAATTACATCAGATGAAGAATGTAAGTAGTCTAAACATATGAATTAATTGGTTTTGGCCAGACTTCTCTATCCATTTTTGCAAGTATGAGAGATCCTCCTGTTAGCACCTTGTGAACCATGTAAGGACCTTGCCAGTTGGGAGAGAATTTCCCTTTGGCTTTATCTTGATGTGGGAAGATCTTCTTCAGCACCAACTGTCCTGGTGCAAACTGTCTTGGTTTGACCCTTTTATTGAAAGTTCTAGACATTCTGTTCTTATAAAGCTAACCTTGACATACTACGTTCATTATTTTTCCATATATAAGGGCCAATTGCTCATAGCGGCTCTTTATCCATTCTGCATCGCTGAGTTCGGCTTTCTGTATGATCTTTAAAGAAGGAACCTCTACCTCGATTGAGATGACAACTTTGGTACCATAAACCAGCATGTAGGGAGTTGCCAAGGTTGATGTGCGAACTGTAGTGCGGTATCCCAACAAAGAAAAGGGTATCTTCTCATGGCATTGCTTGTGGTTTTCTACCATCTTCCTTAGCATATTCTTGATGTTTTTGTTGGCGACTTCTAAGGCTCCGTTCATCTGAGGTCTGTACGCTATGGAGTTCTTGTGCTTGATTTTGAAATTTTGACACATGGATTTCATTAGATCACTATTGATATTGGCGGAATCGGGGACTCCAAATCGGCAAACAATACGATCTTTGATAAAGTCTGCAATGACCTTCTTGGTAGGGGTGTTCATAAAAACCCAAAAACCGAACCACACCGAAAACCAAACCAAACAGACCAAAAAAATCGATACTTTTTGGTTTGGTTTGATTTTGGTTTTGAATTTTAAAAACCGATCAAATTTTGTTTGGTTTTGGTTTTAATCAAAAAAAACCGAACCAAACAGACTATAGGAGTAATTATTTCAAATTTATTATTACTCCTGTATATATGTGTATTGTTATACAAAGTTTCAAAAAAATTATGGTAAATGTTAGTTTGCACTTTTAATATAGTTCTTTACCTCTATATTATAGTTTGGTTGGTAGTTTTCTTTTGTTTCGTGTAAGAATCCATTTCGTGTTAAAAGTAATATATTTTTAATTGAGTCCTTAAATTATTCATCACTATTTGATTCAATTATAATCAATATATCTTTGTAAATAATAGATTTCTCAAAGGGCAATTGATTTGATAGTGTTACATTGAAAATGTGGTCGTCGGAATATGTGTTTGGTAGTGTATGTCTTATGTTTAAGGAAAACCGACAAATAACAGAAAAAACCGAAAAACCGACACAAACCAAATCGAGAAAACCCCGACTTAATTGGTTTGGTTTGGTTCTAATATTTGAAAAACCGACTTACTTGGTTTGGCTTATTTTTAGGTAAAAACCGATCCAAACCGAACCATGAACACCCCTACTTCTTGGTTACAGCTCTGTAGGATGCAACCTCTACCCATTTTGTGAAGTAGTCAATGGATACTAGAATAAACCTATGTCGTTTGAAGTAGTGGGCTTGATAGGCCCGATGACATCCATTCCCCAGGCGACGAATGGACAAGGTGAGATTGTGGCATTGAACTCATTTGGCGGCACTTTCATCATACCGGCATGCACTTGACATTGGTAACATTTGGGGACATACTGGACGCAATCTGTCTCCATAGTCATCCAAAAGTAACCGGACCTAAGTATCTTCTTGGCCAAGACAAAACCATTCATATGCGGGCCGCAGGTCCCAGCATGTATCTCCTCAAGTAGCTTAGAAGCCTCTTTTGCGTTGACACATCTTAGCAATCCCAAATCAGGAGTTGTTCTTTTGTACAAGTTCCCTCTGCTGGAAGAAGTAGTTGGACAATCTCCTGAGTGTGCTTTTCTGAGTATGGTTTGCATGCTCCGGGTATTCTCCCTTTGCCAAATATTCCTTATGTCATGGAACCAAGATTTTCCTCTCGTTTCTTATTCAACATGGGCACAATACGCCGGCTGATCATGAATTCTCACTGGTATAGGATCAATGAAATTTTTATCCGGATGTTGTATCATGGATGATAAAGTGGCCAATGCATCGGCAAACTCATTCTAAATTCTGGGCACATGCCGAAAATCTATCTTCATGAACCTCTTTCTCAATTCCTATACATGGTGCAGATATGGCAATATCTTAGAATTCTTTGGTGGCCCACTCTCCTTGTAGCTGATGCACAAGAAATCTGAATCACCAATTATCAACAGCTCCTGAATATTCATGACGATTGCCATGTTGAGTCCTAGTATATAGGCTTTTTACTCTGCCACGTTGTTGGTGCAGGAAAATCCGAGTTTAGTAGATACCGGATAATGTTGACCCGTTTTTGCTACCAAAACTGCTCCAATGCCCACTCATTTAAAATTTAATTTTTAGCTCCATTAGTTGGCACCGTATGAGGCCTTGTATGGTAGGCGGTGTAGGTCCCTGGTGGGTTAATTTGAACCGGACGAGGCTAGATTATTAGGCACAGACTTGGTGTAGGATGCTTTGGAGAAGGTTAAGGTGATTCAGGATAGACTCCATACAGCCCAGTCCAGACAAAAGAGTTATGCGGATCGGAAGGTTCGTGATGTTTCCTACATGGTTGGAGAGCAGGTGTTACTTCGGGTTTCGCCTATGAAGGGCGTTATGAGATTTGGGAAAAAGGGGAAATTGAGTCCGAGGTTTATTGGTCCTTGTGAGATATCGAGATATGTTGGGGAGGTTGCTTATGAGCTTGCCTTACCTCCCAGCTTGGCAGGAGTTCATCCGATATTTCATGTTACGATGCTCCAGAAGTATCACGATGATCCGTCGTATGTATTGGATTTCAGTTCAGTCTGGTTGGACAAGGATCTATTTTATGTTGAGGAGCCGGTAGAAATATTGGACAGGCAGGTTTGGAAGCTGAGATCAAAGAAAATTGCATCAATGAAGGTTCAGTGGCGGGCAGCCGCTCGAGGAGGCGACCTAGGAGACCGAGCGGGATATGCGCAAACATTACCCTCATCTTTTCACTACTTTAGGTATGTCTCTATGTCGTTCGAGGATGAACGAATTTTTTAAGGGGGGAGGGTGTAACGACCGGACTGGTCATTTTAAGAATTAATGCCCCGATCCCCTATTAACTACATTCCTCGTGTTTGTTTCTGCCATTGTAAGTTGTCGGGAAGGTTCTTTTTGGATTTCAGAGTTTTTTTGGGACACTTACTCCCTGAATGAGAATTTAAGCTTTAGAATTTGGACTATAGTTAAAGCAGTGTGAAGACGGTCTCGGAATAGAATTTCGTTGGTTCCGCTAGCTCCGTTTGGTCATTTCAGGCTTATGGGCGTGTTCAGATTGGATTTTGGAGGTCTGTAGTTTAATTAGGCTTGAAATGCCGAGAGTCGAATTTTTTGAAGTTTCTGGTTCGGTGGCGAGATTTTGATATCGGTGTCAGAATGGAATTCTGGAAGTCAGAGTAGGTCCGTTGTGTCATTTGGTATGTGTGTGCAAAATTACAGGTCATTCGGATGAGGTTTGATAGATTTTTTGATCGAAAGTGGATTTTGGATGTTTTGAAATCCTTAGGCTTGAATCCGAGGGTGTTTTGATGATTTGATGTTGTTTTGAGTGTTCTGAAGATTGGTACAAGTTGGAATAGTGGTATATGACTGGTTCGTACTTTTTGTTGAGGTCCCGAGGTCCTCGAGATGATTTCGGATGGTTGATGGGAAGTTTGGAGTTAGGGTGTGCAGCTAAAGCTGCTGAATTGCTTTGATAACCGCACTTGCGTATTGGGGACCGCAGGTGCGGAGCCGCAGAAGCATCTGGTTAGTCACAAATACAGCCAGAGGAAGGAAGATTAGGAGTCGCAGGTGCGGGTGCTTTACCTCACTTGCGAGACCGCAGATGCAGTAAGTGAAGCATAGGTGCAGCCAGTGCATTTAAGTGAATCTTCACAGATGCGCACTTGGGACTGCATGTGCGGTCCGCCGGTGCGAGGAAATGGCCGCAGGTGCAGAAACCCTGGGCCAGAACCTATATAAGGTTTCTGTCGCTATTTTGGCCTATTCTTCCACCATTTTTATCCGAGAATTGAGCTTTTTGGGAGGTTTTTTGAGAGAGGATTCAAGGGAGCTTCAAGGAGGAAAGATTTTTGGAACCCAAACTTGTTTATATGGTATTATTCTACTGATTTGGCAAAAAATCTATAGAAAATAAAGGTTAGAATTCGGGGTTTAGAATTTGAAATTGGAGACTTGGATTTGGGGATTTGAGGGGTTTTTTGTAGTCCATTTTCATGTATTTCGTATGTATGAACTCGTGAGAGTGTGAGGATTCTAGTTTTGCAAATTTTATCCGATTTCGAGACGTGGGCTCGGGGGACTTTTCGGGCGACTTTCTTAATTTCACGTGTTAGCTTCGAATTAATTAGTGAAATTAGTTACTTGAAGTTATATTTACATTATGCAATTTATTTTAATAGATTTGGGCTATTTGGAGTCGGGTACTCGTGGCAAGAACGTGATTTCGAGTTGATTGAGCGAGTTTGAGGTAAGTGATTTGCCTAACCCTATGTGGGGGAACTCCCCTTAGGATTTGGTATTATTGATATATGAAATGGCTTGTACGTGAGGTGATGAGTGTGTGCATGTCCTAATTGTTGAAAATCTTATTTTTCATCAAATAACTATAACTGTGTTTTCTTCCTTGTTTTACACTACCTGTGATTTAAGCCTACTATTAGCTTAGGGAAGCATGGCTAAGTGACTTAACTGTTTTACTTACTCAAACTACCTTATTTGAATTATATGTAGCATGCTAGGTTAGAAATACCTATTTTTCCTTGGTATGGGATTGGATAGAATTGAATATTCTTCATGATGTTGTTGTGTGTTTACTTTGGGACTACGGGCAATATCTCGATAGATCCCCCTTGCCTTTTTATTTAGGACTACGGATTGTTATTCTGGTAGATCCCCCTGCATATTTACATTGGAACTACGGGACTGCACCCGGTAGATTTCCATTGTACTGGATATATACATTTGGGACTACGGATTGGTATTTGGGTAGATCCCCTGCACACTATGATTTGGACTACGGGACGACACCCGGGAGATCCACTGGATATTTATATTTGGGGACTACAGGACGATATCCTGGGAGATCCCCAGTTGCTATTTCTATGTGGAGCTATATTCTTTCTGTGATTTTTCTCTCTGTTGTAGTTGTTGTTATTCTTATTATCATGTATTACATCATACTATTTCATCTCCTTTTATATATATGTATGTGACCGGTAGGGCCCTAATTTTCCTCGTCACTACTCGATCGAGGTTAGGCTAGGCACTTACTGGGCACTGCGTTCGTGTACTCATGCCCTTTCTTGCACATGTTTTTCGTGTGCAGATCCAAGTTCTTCGACTCAGACCTACTATCCTCGAGGCGAAGAGATTCTTCAGATACTTCGAGGTATATTTGCCGCGTCCGCAGACCGAAAAGTCCCCTCCATTCTCTCTTGTAGTTATAGACCTTCTGTATTTCTTTGATTTACACATTCTGGAGTTAGAGCACTATGTAGTATCCATAGCTTGTGATTTCATAAGATTCCGGGTTTTGGGAGATCTTTCATTTGAAAATGTGTATTTGTATATGCCGAGCGACATTATAAACGTTTTCATTATGTTTATCCGCAGTTTCTACTAGTTTTTATCTATTATTCCTTTTTTTCTTTTCGCAAATTGTTAGGCTTGCCTAGTCGTAGAGACTAGGTGCCATCACGACAGTTCACGGAGGGCAAACTAGGTCGTGACACGGACACCATCTCTTCTGAGGTTCTGGATAGTCCATAGTCTTGGGAGTCCGTCAATCAAGGTTCATCAATGTATGTTATGGGATATGCAGAGGAAGATGATAGTAGTTGGGCCAAGATGAATTGATAATGATATGAATATTCCACTTCAAAGTGTGTCTGATCGAGGATCTCATATAGGACGAGGCAAGGACCCTCTACTGTAGACTTCCTCTAGATGTCAGATTTGGGTTGGTGAGCTCCACTTCTTCTTGGAGTACTACCAATTCAGGGTTCTGAATATGTTAGGTTGTTTTATGAGGACGTAGAGAGGCCTATCCCGACTTGTATATATTATGGTTATGTTTACTTAGAGGTTTGCAGACAATATCTTTTATATAGTTTTGGGTATGACATGTCTATGGCCTTGTCGGCCCTTAAGAATCTATATAAACTTTTTCTTTATTTGAATGAGTTCTACGAATTAAGTCCTAATATTGTTACGTATATATAGATGCAGCCCATTATGGCCCGTGATATGTTTGATAACAAATTAGGATAAGGCACGTGGTGCTTGGTTGTGTGGATTTGATGTTATAATGGGTATAGATTGGTTGGTTTCTTGCTATGCTAACATTGATGATAGATCAAAGGTGGTTCAATTCTAATTTCCAGGAGATCCTATTTTTGGAGTAGAAAGGTAATATGGCATCGCCGAGAGGTGGATTTATTCCCTATATTAAGGCAAGGAAGATGATCGGAAAAGGATATGATTATCACTTAGTTCGAGTAAAGACTGCGAAAGTAGAGTCACCAACCATTCAGTCCATCCATGTAGTTAGTGAGTTTCACAATGTTTTCCCGATGAGCTTCCGGGTCTTCCGCTAGAGCGAGAAATTAAGTTTTCTATTTACTTACTACCAGATACTCATCCAAACTCATCCAATATTTAATCCTCCCTATAAAATGGACCCCGCATAGCTAAAAGAGTTGAAGGAATAACTAAAGGATTTTCTTGAAAAAGGCTTTATCATACCTAGTACATCACCATGTGGAGCACCGGTGTTATTTATAAAGAAGAAAGATGGTTCCTTACGGATATGTACGGATTATAGAAAGTTGAATAAGATGACAATCAAGAATAAGTACCCGCTCCCGAGGATTGATGATTTATTTGATCAGTTTGAAGGTGCCAAGTGTTTCTCAAAGATAGGCTTGAGGTCCGGGTACCATCGGGTAAGGGTTAAGGAGAAAGATATCCCGAAGACAGCATTCAGGACCAGACACGGGAACTTTGTGTTTCATGTTATATCATTCGATTTGACCAATGCACCAGCAGTATTCATGGATTTGATGAACCGTGTGTTCGGGCCCTTTTTAGATCTGTTCTTAATTGTATTTATCGATGATATATTGGTGTATTCTCGTTTAGAGGTTGAATATGTAGATCATTTGCGTACTGTGCTCAGAGTTCTACCAAGAGGGAAGTTGCACGCAAAATTCTCTAAATATAAATTCTGGTTGAACTCTGTAGCTTTCCTTGGGCATATAATTTCGGGTGAAGGTGTCCGGGTGGATACACAAAAGATTAAGGTAGTAAAGACTTGGCCTAGACCCACAAAACCGACAGAGGTTCATAACTTTCTCGGCTTGGCAGATTATTACACGAGACTTGTAAAGGGATTTTCTGCTCTTTTAGCACCTTTGACAGCAGTGGTATGTGATATCTCGCTTAATGTTCCAGAATAACATAAGGAAATCTATGGTGCAAGAAAGTTAAAGGAAGGTTGCGAATAAGTATAAATTGATATGTATAGGTCGCAAGCTAAAGTATGGTAGAGCAACAAGATTTTAGGAAGAGAGGAGTAAGGATAAGAAAAGGTGAGTGAGAAGGTGACGAGAATGGATAAGTCCTTGGGATTAAGCCCACGAAAATAAGAGAGCTGATGGTTTCTCTAAGTCATATAAAGACTAATATAGCCTGGATGAACTCAAATGAGTCTAAGCCTAGTAGCATTTAGAAGAGATAGAATGCTGCCTTGGTAGTGGAATAAAGGCGTAATTGTGATAGATAAAGGATGATGTTTGGGCATTCAAAAGGAGGAATTTCATGAATTGTAAATGATTAGAATACCCATGCAATTTGACTCAAAAGGGAGCTAAGTTTCAGGGGACTGATGCTTGCGAACGGAGTTTCCAGGCATTAAAGGATAGACTAATTTCAGCATCGGTTCTAATGCTCCCAGAAAGGACAGATAGTTATGTTATTTATTGTGATGCGTCGGGCGTTGGATTGGCTAGTGTACTGATGCAGCATGGTAAGGTTGTAGCTTATGCTTCTAGACAACTAAGAAAGCACGAGAAGAATTACCCGACCCGCGATTTAGGGTTAGCCGCAGTGATCCATGCACTAAAGATGTGGAGGCACTACTTGTATGGCATTCATGTTGATATCTATAGGGATCATAAGAGACTCCAGTATATCTTTAAACAAAGTTAATTGAATTTATGTCAAAGGGGATAGTTGGAGCTACTTAAAGATTATGACGTTGATATTTTATACCATCCAAGAAAGAGCATGTGGTAGTCGACGCCCTCAACCGTAGATCTATGGGTAGCCTATAATATTTTTAGCTAGAGAAGAGGGGAATAGCCCATAAGATTCATCAGTTAGCTAGTCTTGGAGTTCGGTTACTGGACTCAGGTGATATTGTCCTCTTTAGTAACCGAAGTGAAAAAACCCCAGTACAAGGATCATGTGTTAGTTCATTATAGGGATACCACCCCTTAGAAGGAGAAGACACCGTTTGAAACAACAGAAGATGAGGTCCTCAGATATCGAGGACGATTATGTATCCCTTATATTGCAGGGCTACGCCAGCAGGTTATGGGAGAAACACACTATTCTTGTTATTCTAACCATTCAGGAGTGACAAAGATGTATCGTAATATCAGGGAAGTATATTGGTGGGATGGAATGAAAAAGGATATAGCGGAGTTTGTTGCTCAATGTCCTAAGTGTCAGCAAGTTAAGATTGAGCATCAAAAACCAGATGGATTATTGCAGGCTGTGGAGATTCTAACATGGAAATGGAAAGTAATCAATATGGATTTCATCATAGGCTTACCTCGTACCCAGAAGTTCGATTCAATATGGGTGATTGTTGATAGCCTTACAAAGTCATCCCATTTTCTGCCCATTAGGACTACATATTCCGCAGAGGATTATGTATGACTTTATATTAGGGAGATAGTACGACTGCATGGTGTTCCTGTATCTATTATCTTGGATAGAGGAGCTCAATTTACAGATTACTTCTGGAGGTCCTTTCAAAAAGGATTAGGGACTCAAGTAAGTCTTAGTACAACATTTTATCCCCCTACAGAGGGACAGGCTGAGCATAACATTCAAACACTTGAGGATATGTTACAGGCTTCTGTGATAGGCTTCATGGGTAGTTGGGATGATCATGTGCAGCTTATTGAGTTCAAATAAAATAATAGCCACCATTCTTGTATTCAAACGGCTCCATACAAAGCTCTTTATGAACGGAAGTATAGGTCACCTATAGGATGGTGAGATGTTGGAGAAACTAAGTTAGTAGTACCAGAATTGGTACAACAGGCAATCAAGAAGATTAAGCTTATACAGGAAAGGGTATTAGCAACTCAAAGCCGTTAGAAGTCTTATGCGAATAATTAAGGACGAGACTTGGAGTCCTAGGTTGATGACTGAGTAGTCCTAAAGGTATCACCGATTGAAGGTGTTATGTGGTTCTGTAAGAAAGGAAAAATTAGCCCTCCATACATTGGGCCATATAGGGTCATACGCAAGGTAGGCCAGGTTGCATATGAGTTAAACTTGCCTTCGAACATGGAATCTATACATCCAATCTTTCATGTGCCTATGCTCCATAAATGTATCGGAGATCCTTCTATATCGTGTCAGTTAATGACGTTCAGGTCACATAACAACTATTATATTAAGAAACTCCCATTGCTACATTAGACAGACAGGTTCGGAGGTTCTCAAACTAAAGACGTAGCTTCGGTAAAAGTATTTTGGAGAGAAAATAATGTGGAAGAAATGACTTGGGAGGCCGAGGAAGACACGAAGTCTAGATATCCCTACTTATTTCCCCCTCTAGAGAAGGTTTCGACTGAGACATCACAACCTTAAGCTACGTGTATGGATTCTTGTGTTAGTTATTGTCATTGGTCGTGTGAGGCCATTGTTGTTATTGATGATTGTGGTCCTATGTGGCATTGAATTATTGAGTTTCTACAGGAATGGTTAGTATTAGTATTGTTATACAAGCGATTCTACCAAAGTTATATATATTTCGGGGAGTTATGTTTCCAAGGGGGGAAGGACGTTACATCTCACATTTTCGTACGTTAAAGTTTCATCTTCAGTTAATCGACGCAGACTTGGGGATAAAATTATCTTGAGTTTAACGTATTTATAACAAGCGATAAGTAAGTTCCATAAAGGGTAAAGGGTACACGAATCAAAGAAAATCAGTTTCGTTGAAGGTTGTCATTTTGGGATAAGATACGGTCCTAGCTATAATATCCGATATTTATGGACTAGTACCATATGACTATGATAGTATGATGTATAAAGTATATTAAAAATGAGCAGTATTTTAAGCAATTTGAGATAATTCTTGATTATGTGGGTAATTTGTTAATTATCGGGTAATAGGACATTACTTAATTAATTAATGAATTATAAGACAAGATTAAACCCCCCATCCCCACCCCCACCCACACCCCACGTGGTAGCAAGCCACTACTAAGACATATGACTCTTAGTCATATTGGCTTAGGTGTCCTCTAAAGTAATAAGACACTTACGTGTAATTAAGTGTAAGACATTACATGTTTGGTTTCATAGACAATATAAGTTTGGTTTCTTCCTATTTCAAATTCAACACATTTTCAAACCAGACGCTAAAACTCAATCCAACAAGCTTTCAACAAAATTTCTTTCAACCAAACAATCCCAACGAGAATTATTAGCACCTTAGCAACGTAAAATTTTTCGGTTATAAAGGAGTACGGTGCAACATTTTCCAAGAATATCATACGGATATTTCCTTACTCCACGTATGTTAAGGCTATTCCTTCTTTCTTTTTGGCATGATCCAAATGATACAAAAAGAAACGAGCAAACACACAGTTTTCATAAACGACTCTATTCATAGAAATACTAGATGTCTCTATGTTCTTGATTCTCCATGTGACATATTATTATATCTTTTATTCATGGATCTCAGAATAATACTCAATTGATAAAGTTTATCCGAAAGGAATGTTGATATTATTAACATATTCTAATATATTTCATTCATTTATACATGTACATTGACCCATAACAAGATGGTGTTATATACACGTATCTATATATCTATATATGTATATGGAATATGGGAAAAGGTTACAGCGTTATATATGCACCACCACAAGATCAGTTGGCATATGTTGATAATTTTGCCCATAGTGGCCGAGATGATATGGTGGAATATCCTTAGAGGCTTGACGATGTTATGTACACCTATACCTATGCATGACACGACATTTACACGCATGTACATGATATTATAACGGTTTAATTAATTGCAAATTTATATAGGCTTACAGCCAGAATTCCTTATTCCATGTTTCATCTATGTCTCTTATGTACTAATTTTCATGCCTTACATACTTAGTACATTCGATGCCCTATTTCGTGGGGCCTGCGTTTCATGCCCGCGGGTCCAGGTAGGCAAGCTGACGGTCCCCTTCCTAGGATTCTTGATCAACGAGAGTTGGCGTGCTCCACTTGATTCGGAGTTGCTATAGTTGTCTATAGCAGCCTTGCCGGCTCGCCCACTATATTCCGCATGTATATGTATATATGTCTTTTCGGTAGGTTTCCCTCACATATGTTATTCATGTTTATATCTTGAGAAATTGCTTAAGGATGTTCGACAGGTAGGACTTAGGAACCCATCGCGGCCCATCAATTTGGGTCATAAAAATACACCCAAGTCCAAAATCACTATCCGGACCTACCGGAACCGTTGAAACTCCGATCCGAGGTCAAATACTCAAAAGTCAAACCTTGTTCAATTCTTTCAACTTCGAACTTCTCAATGAGATTCACTCCTAATAATCCTTTTCGAACTTCTCAAAAACCCAAACTGATGATGTACGCAAGTCATAATACACTGTATAAATCTATTCGTGACCTCAAATTGCCGAACCGAATATAATTGCTCAAAACGACCAGTCGGGTCGTTACATCTTCCCCCACTTAAACATGTGTTCGTCTTCGAACATTTCAGGAGTCGTTCTGAGACTATCAAATCACTGCATGAGCTCTCTATAAATATACCAGGGGTGATTCCCCATCACCCAAACCTATGTTGGCCTGACAATGCAACTTAATTGAAGATGTAACTTCATCCTTAGTCTATAACCTTAGGATAGAACCCAACCCTCAACATCTGAAACTCATCATAGGACTCTAATCTTGTATCATCACACTGTATAAATCTGAACAAGCTGAATCGAGCCAGAATTCTAACCCAGGGTGCAATCACATGATGTTCCACGCAACTCAATTGCCCGTAGTAAATACTTCCGACCCCCATAGGGTTCCAATAACAATCTTGGCACCTGTAATATACTTCACATCGAATAAGACTTTGTTCCGGACCTCCCAACGATACCTATGGGAAAGAAACATGCGGGAACTCATAACAGACCATGAAATCAAGAAGTCAATAAGCTCTCTCGTCCGTACACCAAGCTAGCAGATCAAATGAAAACTCATCAAGGAACCACACAGATTCTCACACAACACGGTTCGTATACCAAACTAGCAATAACTCAGTTATGCATCACAAATAGAAGGAAAGCAAGGTATGGGGAATATCTAACAAGTGTAACAGGTATTACAACAGAAGTACAGTTTCACTAAATCATCCTATAGAGGAAAAACAAAACACTAAATAAATATAAGGAAAGGGAATCCCACATAACATCCATTGCGGCATGCAGCTCGGTCTCAGATACTCAATCCACATAGTGATACTCATCGAGCCAAAGTGCTCGTGTTCACTGATCACATGAATGCTAATATGAAGCACAATAGAATGCACAAGTATAACTGTGGGAAATGAATAAAAATAATACAACATGGAGGAAAGCAAGCACAACTAAGGTGCAATGGGAAACTAAACATCATGAGGGCCATCTTCCCACAATGCCATAAGGCCTGAACAAAATTACAACATGTGTGGAGAGTAATCATATACCTCACAGCCCATCATCGCATAAGAGACACATAACATAGGTCAGGGGTACAAATAATGTCCATTTTGCCCGGTAACATAACCGTGATATCAACTTCACAAGAGTACCCAAACTGATCCGATATAAAGTACACATTATCGTTATGCTTTCAAATAGCCCCCAAACCAAATCCTGATCATTCCGAAATAGGTAAATATCCTTTCCATAGCAACCTATCGATAATTTATGCCATCAGTTATCCTATTCTCAACAACTCTTCACAATCCACAAATAAGGAATAGTCTGCATATTAGGTCATCCATCCCCAAAACCTTAGAATACCTGAACTCCCATACCGGAACTCAACTACGCTACTCAAATGGTTGATACATCTCTCACACCCCATCATCTTACAGAAACACCCACATATATCTCCCACATCACCTAGCCAAAACCTGAACATCAAAATCCCCAAAACCCGGCAATCATTGTACCGCTAGCCAAGCATCCGCAAATCAAAACACAAGGTTCCTTCCAAAAATGCACGCTCTTCATATATGATATCTAATAATGTCAACATTATATTAGCTTCTAATATCCATCCAGGAGAAAACCATAATGTACAACATATCCCTTATGCCCATAGCAGGCAGCCGACTCAAGCCGTGGCCAACACCATTAAGAACTCTCTGAGATCCGCCCGCACGCAACTAATCCATTAGGACTGCCTCTCCCAAACTTAATTGAGTCACACAAACCGTCCAACCCTAGAGTACTGCCACAAATGCCGGTAGGGAATTCTCATTCAAAAGGGACCAATTACATCCATTGCTATTCTAACCTAACACCACAGAGCTGACCCATTTCTTCGGACACCCCCTTCTTTCATCTGGGGTAACACTTCTTCCTGTCGATACATAACGATCCCGACCAAAGTCCAATGCAAAAAATCCTAGCATGAACACGTAGCGCAGAAGCTCATAAACTAGCATATTTCCTCTGAAGCACCCCATAATGCCGCAACTAAGATGCCCATGCTGAATAGACCTTTTGTGAATCTGAAGTTCCTTCTTTGACTTCTCCAATACTGGGATGTAGATTAGTTAATGATGCAGAAGTACCGCAAGTCCCAACATCATCCCATCCAAATTACCAGATCCTAAATATATACGAATTTTGGGGAACCCTTTAATACCACATATATACATCTCAAGCCAAAACTGATATAACACATGACCTTGTAATCTGGTCGTCGATAGTGAACTCCCCCACTTGGTGCAAAGCCATAGAGAACAACATCTGATGATCCGTAGAACTAACCTTCACAGCTCGTACAACACCAATCATAAGGTACTCCAGTCATCTACTAAGCTCATGTCCATCCTCGTGACAATCAAACTCACTTCCTTTAGTGCCTTGAATGATAATATGTACCTTCCACTAAGTAAAAATCTCATACAAGCCACATAGTTCCTAATACCACCAACTATCCTCAAATCAACATCCACCTTGTGACCCTACCATGATCGCGATGATTAGTCAACTAATTAAACCTTCCCAAGCTCGTACTTTTTAACCAAATGCCAGAACCCACTGCACCTCCACCTGAACAACTGAATAGTCTCTAAATACCTCCACATCCTCAGTCTAGACGACACGTTGAGACAATGGTCGAGCACCCCTAGCCCCCTCGTATATCGTCCATAGCATCACGAACTGTTGGCGCATAGTTGATACCGAGGGGTCAATATCATACAAGAGTGGGCGCAAATGAACATAAGGTATATGTTTCAAGCTGAATCAATGTCGCACAACAAGGAATGAAAGAAGTGGAATTTCCTAATAGTTTATATAGCCTATCGAAGATAAGCAAAGACGTCTCCGTACCTATCCACAAGACTCTACTAAACCTGCTTATGACTCGTAGCACCTACAAACAGGTTCTACTAACAGCTATTAAACATGAACCAAAATTTTCTATGTAAACCATTAGTCTCAACATGATACAATATCCAAAATCGGTTGTACAAGTCATAAGCCCTTCTAGGAGTAATTATACATAATGAATAAATCACTGTTCTAGAATAGTAGAAAACAATGGAAATAAATACAATAGAGGGTGACTTTGGAGCCTGCGAACACCCAGTAGGTGTACCTTGAAGTCTCCAGCCATTCCAAGCATAAGTCTCAAAACCGACCCGATCCGAAGTACCCGATTCTACACAAAAACTATGTAGAAGCGTAGCATGAGTAAGCCACGATGGTACCCAACAAGTATCAAGCCTAACCTCGGTAGAGTAGTGACGAGGCCAGTTCAAGACACCCACCGAACATCTAAACCTGTGCAGGATATGACATAAAGCTAACAAGGAAGGAATATCAAAGTAATGCCAATAGTAGAGAGAAATAAGATTACAAATAATAGTAACGATAAGGGGAACATGAATGGCAATGAGAAATATCCAAGTAATTAAACAACAATATAGTTAGGGTATAGATGAAGTATAAATGTGCTCAAATAGGGAAAAAGAGATATCAAATCAACCAATCAAATCATTTCTAATACACAATTTCAACAATCCCACTTCTCGTAATCCCATATCATAAATAATAACTTCCAAACCTATAACACATATGACACATTGTGAACATCTTTCCATCTCACTTCGCATGGCAAAATCCACATGCTACTCGATTCATAATATCCGTGTCAAATGCTAATTAGGATGTTCAAAAGATTTTATTTATATGCCATAAAATAAAATTACAGTTTCTAGACCAAGCAGGAAATCAACGAGAAAGATGAGTTTAATTTAGAAATCATTTGGGTGAAGAAAAATAATATTTTCAAATAAAATACACCATCAAATAAGCTATTGAATTTAATATAGAATTTATTATATTAAAACGTAATAACAATTCCTTTTTAAGTAAAATAAAAAATTAAAACAGGTTAAGGAGATCGAGCTGAGAATAAATTGAAGAAAAATATAACATCTATTAGAAATGGTAAATACCAAAATATACGGCAGGGGATTAATTTAAAAATCACACAAGGTAGCATGATATTAATTTTTATATTTAAATTCACTATATTACTAACATCTCAGCAGGATAGGAGGTAATGACTCAACGTAGTAAATTTACATTGAAAACGAATTTATCAAAATACTAGTATTAGGAAAAGAACTCGGGAAATGACGACAAGACAATAAGTCAATGACAATAACTCAATCTTCAGAAAACAGTGAAAATCAGAAATATAAATTCTTAGAGTCTCTTACGAAAGAACTGAAGCCAATACAATAAAACAGGGAATACAAATCACAAAATATGTTACGGCGTGCTACCCGATCCTAACATATAATATCATATCATAATTTACCCTTATTCTACCATATCACTTGACCCTTATTTCACCTATTGCGGCGTGCAACCCAATCCCACCGTACTATATCAATATCATAATAATAAACATAATATGTTGCGGCGCGCAATCCGATTCTACCATATAATATCAATATCATAATTCACCCTTATTTCACCATAAAAGTCCACCCTTATTTTACCTCTTGAGGCATGCGACGCGATCCCACCGTACAATAATAATATCACAATATGAATATCCTCCCTTAATCCATAACTCCCTTATTTCACCTGTTGTGGCATGCAACTCGATCCCCCGTACAATAACTTAAATTAACAACAATTCAATAACTCCATTTACAAGAATTTTTACAATCAAGGGGTATCAGTACACGATAACAAAGGAACCACGTAAAAATCGAAGGAATACAACAAACTTTACAAAAATGATAGGACAGGTAAAGTACGTGATATCTTAGTATTCAATCACAACAATTAGGACATACAACATATAAGCACAAGGTCATAGAAGAAACTCAACAATTAAGAGGTAACAAGACAATAAGGAATACAATAACTTCAACTAAGGCATATAAGGGACAAATAACGAGTAAGAAGTACAGTAGGTGCCATAGCATTAAATAGTGCATGTAAGATTAGACTAACAATGAGATATCGCATTTTAAGACAATTCAATTAAAGGCATGTAAAGATACTAGACAATCTAAAATATCACATATTGACCGTGTACCCACTCGTCACCTTGCGTGCACGACTTTCACATAACAAGATATCACAATTTACTCAATTCCTAAGGGGTAGTTTCACCCACATAAAGTTAGGAAAGACACTTACCTCAATTTGGCAAACTCAGTACTCAACTTAGCTTTTCATTTACCAATTCACTACCTATCGGCTCAATCTAGCCAGACACGATTTAAATACATCAAACAATACAAGAGAAAATAATTTTAATTAATAAAACTATGATCCTTATACAATTTGCAAAAAAAGTCAACAAAAATTAAGGGGTCCGTACGTTGAAACCACATAAAATTTACAAAAACCGATTACCGATTAAGATACGAGTTAAACCATACAAAAATTATTAATTTCCAACATCAATTCGTCTTTCAAATCATAAATTTACATTTTGAAAGATTTTACAATTTTTCCTAAATTTTCCCTTAGATTCTCAATTTGATTTTAAATCTAATGCATAATCATAAAATATAATTGAAAATTTATTAGAGGTACTTACCCAATGATGTAATATGAAAATTCTTCCACAAAATCTCCTCTCATCGAGGCGAGGGATCAAAACATGATAAAAATGAAGCTAAGTCCTGAAATGGAAGTCTTAATACCAGCCTCAGATGTCGCATTTGCAACATCCAGATCGCAATTGCATTGTTCGCAAATGTGACAAAAGTGTTGCAAAATCGAAGGCTAACCAGCTCTGTCAAGCTTGCAAATGCGACACAAGACTCGCAAAAGCGAGCTTAGTGTTTTTCGTAAAAGCGACAGTTTGTGTCGCAAATGCGGAGCTGCCTAATCACAAATGCAATGAAATAGTTCGCAAATGTGAACTCTCTTGCCCCATCCCATCATTGCAAAAGAGACAATTATCTCACAAATACCGTCATCACAAATGCGAGAACAGAGACACCAACAAAGCTAAACCTTTTTCCAACACTCCGAAACGCGTATGAAACTCATCCGAGTACTCGAGGCTCTATAACAAACATCCACACAAGTATAAAAATATAACATGAATTTGTTTGCGCGATCAGAATACCAAAATAACCTCAAAAATCACGAATCGGACACAAAAACACATGAAAATCACATTGAACTTCAAGAACTTCTAGAATTGTAACCAAGCATCCGAACCATATCAAATCAAATCCAAATGACACCTAAATTTTGCAACCAAGTTCCATATGATGAAATGGACCTATTCCAAGTTCTGAAACCAAAATCCAAACCAGATAGCCTTAAAGTCAAACCATGATCAAACTTAGGAAAATTCTAAACCTTTAAATTGCTAACTTCCGCCAATGACGTCAAAACCTTTTTAAAACCTCCAAATGAAATTCCGGGCATATGCCCAAGTCCTAAATTGCCATCTGGTCCTACTGGAACCCTCGAAACATCGATACGGGGTCAAATACTGAATAGTCAAATCTTGATCAAGTCTTTCAACTTCAAACTTCTCAATGAGAGTCACTCCTAAGAATCCTTTCTGAACTCCTTAAAAAACCCAAACCGATGATGCATGAAAGTCATAATACACTGTGTGAAGCTACTTGTAACCTCAAACTACCAAACCAGATGTAATTACTCAAAACAACCAGTCGGGTCATTACAATACCAACTCCTCCGCGATGTGTAACACCATCAAAGTATATCTTCTATGTAGGTTGACATTAATGACTATAGCGTACTCATCAGGTAATTTGTCAGTTAGCTCTAAGTCATCAGGTATCGGATGATCTGCCAAGAAGTCTATCAATGCTTTTCCTTTTACAGTCTTTTGAGGATGTACAAAATCTCGAATTGTTGAAATTGGAGGAGGTACCATCTCGCTAGTCGATCACTAAGAACATGTTTTGACATCACAAACTTAATGGAATTTCCTTTCGAAACAAGACAAACAACATGATCTTGAAAGTAGTGCTTCAACTTTTGAATTGAGAAGACTAGCGCCAAACACAACTTTTTAATTGGCGAATAATTCAGCTCGTTTGGTATCATCATCACGCTCAAGTAGTAAAGAGAGTTTTCTTTCCCCTCACTATTTTCTTAGGATAACAATGCTGCAACAGACCTTTCTTGCACTGCAGTATATAGTATCAATGGCTTTCCAGGTACATGGGCTGCTAAAATTGGAGGCTTGTCAAGTAGGATTTAATTCTCTCAAAGGCATTACTACACGCTTGCTCCCCTTTGAAAGGGACACCTTTCTTCATAAGGCGACTGAATGGTTAGCACCTCCGAGGTAGGTTTGAGATGAATCTCATAAGGTACGCTAACTTTCCTAGCAAACTTTTCAATTCGTGAATATCCCGAGGATAAGGCATTTCCAAGATTGCATCTACTTTGGCTTGATCAATTTCAATACCTCGATGTCGGACAATGAAACCAAGCAGTTTTCTAGAAGTAACTCTGTAACGACCCGATCGGTCGTCTTGAACTTTTTCACTTTGCTCGCCAATTCTCGGGCATGTCTTGCCCCGTGTGATGTATTATAACTTATTTAAATTTCTATTTTTGGTTTTCAGAGTAATCAGAATTAACTTGGAAGAATGGTTTTCAGCTGAAGCATGAAATGTGAAAGGTTTGACCAAGTTTTGACTTTTTAGTATTCGATCTCAGATTTGGATTTCTATGATTTGGTTAGCTCTATTAGTTTATTTTGGACTTGGGAGCGCATCCAGAATGTATTTTAGAGGTCCGTGGTAGATTTAAGCTCGAATTGGCAAAATTGAAAATTTGGTGTAATCTGGTCAACAGTGGATATTTTGATATCGGGGTTGGAGTGGAATTTTGGAAATGGGAGTAGGTCCGTTGTTTCATTTGTGATGTGTGTGCAAAATTTTAGGTCATTTTGACGAGTTTTGATACACTTATGATCAAATTCGAAATTCGAAAGTTTTGGAATTCTTAGGCTTGAATCTAAGGGTGATTTGATGTTTTGATATTGTTTTGAGCATTATGAAGGTTGGAACAAGTTTGAATTATGTTATAGGGTGTGTTGGCATGTTTGTTTGGGCTCCCATGAGGCTCGGATATGTTTTGGAAGAGTTTTTGGAAGATTTTGGCGTTTTGAGCATAAGCATGTAATGATCCAAAGGTCCATTTTTAGTTCTAGAAATCAAAATTTGATTTTGAGACATTCAGAATTTTGATTACGAATTATAGGAGTGATCTGGAAAGTTTGGTCTAATTGCATCAAGTCACAACTGGGTTTTTGACGCAAATCATGAGCTAATTGTTTAACGAGCGAAATGGATACCAGACTGAGCAAACGAGCTCCGAATTGAGTTTCAATTGAAGGATTATGTTCGTATCATTATTTGTGACTCGTAGGAATAAAAATCATCGAATTTCGAGTTCGTATGATGGAGTTAGAGCCATTTTAGTGAAATTAAAGACTGCTGGTGCATCAGATCTGGTATGCAGCTTTTAGCGACAAGATTGGACCTTTTAGCGACGAAAATTAAGCCTTTAGCGTCCAGAATTGGATTTATTAAAGCTGTTACATTTTTTTAGCACATTTTGACATTGTTTTGGTGAAAGAACACGGCTTAGGGCGATATTTGAGTAAGAAATCATGGGAAATATTGAGATAAGTCACTTGTGATCATTTCTACTCCATAATATTGAATTATCATCAAATAATCCGACTAGATTACATATTTTTGAGGTGTAAATTGGGGATTTGGACCTCGGGACTTCAAAATAAGATTTGAGGATTTGGAGGCCAAATTGTTATCGAAATTTAGTAATTTTGGTATGGTTGGACTCGTGGTTGAATGTGTTGTCGGATTTTGTGAGTTTCGTCGGATTTCGAAGCATGGGCCCAGGGGCCAGGTTTGAGCAATATCGGAATTTTGATGTTAAATTGGATATTTTCGAGTGGGCTTTGCTCGCGTAGCATATTTTAAGTATTATGTACTGATTTTCGAGTGGGCTTTGCTCGCGTAGCATATTTTAAGTATTATGTACTGATTGTGGCTATAATTGGATCATCCGGAGGTTGATTCGTGCGGGCGAGGCATTGCGGGCTAGAGTTTGGACTGGATCGAGGTAAGTTATGATTGTAAATACTGTCCTGAGGGTTTGAATACCCGAATTACATATTGTTGTGTTATTTTGAGGTAACGCACACGCTAGATGACAAGCATAGAGTTGTGCGCCATTGGGGATTGTGACTTGGTCCGTCCCGTACGATTGTTAAGTCGCGTATTTGATTTGAAACCTTATGATATTCCATGTTCTAGAGATTGATATTATATTTTGGGTTGTATGCCATGTTTGGGGCCTTGTGCCGACCTGTTGAGACACTTAAGGGAATTTTTACTATTTTTCCTCACTCTATTTGTTTTGAAGCATATCCTCAGCCATGTTTTTACCTGGTTATCGTTTAAATTTGGTTTTATCGCTATATTTCTTAGAAATATGAAAACTGTTTGGGCTGGGTTCCTTGTTTTATTGATGGTCCGAGTGATCGTGAGTTGATGACTGAGATAGACCGAGGGTCTGATTGTGAGGTTGATGATTGAGATAGACTGAGAGTCTGATTGTGAGGTTAATGACTGAGAGAGGTCGAGGGCCTGGTTGTGAGGATTATATATCTATGGATTGGGCTGCATGCCGCAACAATATATATATATATATATATATATATATATATATATATATATATATA
>MU789966.1:114799-127704 GCA_026770625.1 Nicotiana glauca
ATATATCGGGCTGCATGCCGCAGCGATATATGGATCGGGCTGCACGCCGTAGCGATTACTATATGGTACCTATTGAGCGTGAGTGGTGAGTGTGAGTGCTGATTGGTAGGAGTTGAGTCACAAGTGACTGAGAGGCTAGCCCGAGGGGCGATAGATATATACATGCACATGATAGATGTTTGCCTGAGGGGCCTGATTATGAACTTATTGATTTTCATTTCTCTTTAGAATGAGTTTCTATCGAATATGTTGATTTAATGATTGTTTTCACTCATCTTTATACTGAGCCTCTGTCGAAAATGTTAGATAAATGTTTTTAAACAACTTTTATTTAAGCTGGAGTTTATGAGATGTTCAAAACTTAATCATTGATTTGGCTTTTGTTATTTCCACTGAGATTTTCTTGTTAGGAGGTGTTTATGACTCATGTTTTGCCTGAGGGGATGTTTACGAACTATGTTTTGCCCGAGGGGCCGAATATGATTTTTAGCTCTTTTATTAAAAAATGGTATTGTACCCCTTCTCAATTTGTCGGAAGGCATTTGAATGATTTTTACCAAAAGCTAGATTTTAAAAGAGGCGATTGACTCGTATTCTGATTTAGCAGCGTGTGTGCTTATTGAGTTTAAGATAAATGTGGATTCATTGTTTCCTACTGCTCAGTCTTTGTTTACTTTTATTACTTACTGGGTTGGAGTACTCACATTACTCCCTGCACCTCATGTGCAGATTCAGGTATTTCGAAACTCGGTAGCGGGTGTTTGTTTCTCAGACGCGGAGTCATCAGAGTTAGCAAGCTGGCTGGACGACGTTTGTAGCACCGCTTCCTTCCTCTCATTTTCATTTCTGTACTTAGTATATTTTACTATTTTTTTGTATTCAGACCTTGATAGATGCTCATGAGTAGTGATACCCCGATGTCGGGGTTGTGTAATTATTCCGCATTTTTCTTTTAAATGTTCATTATGCGATTAACAGTTTATAAATTGTATAAGAACAACTTTTAATGGAAAATGATTGACTTGGGATAAATTGTGTCGGTTGGCCATGTTTTCATGAGAGGCGCCATCCTGACCAGGTCCGGTTTGGGTTCGTGACAAGTTGGTATCAGAGCTGATGTTACATAGGTCTCACGAGTCATGAGCATGTTTAGTAGAGTCTCGCGAATCGGTACGGAGACGTCTGTATTTATCCTCGAGAGGCTGGTGAACCTTTTGGAAAACTTCACATTCTTGAATTCTTATCGTGCATCCTTTGATTCAGCTTGAAATGTAACTCTTTGAATTCCTTCCACGTGTTCGTGTGCACGCATGAGCACTTAGTATCAGATTTGCATTGATGGTTTGTGATTCATTAATCGAGGGGCGAAATGTGATCTCTGTGTCTTTATGTTGGGCCAGTCTAGAATACTTGAGGCTGGATTTTTACCTATAGCTTAAGCACCAAGGTGTTGATTGCATGAGCGCGTGTTTCTGGTCTATATGTGCTGTTGTGTCCCTATTAAGGAAAGTGATGACTGGATAGTTATGTGACGAGTATTATGTGACTACGAGATGTATTTATATGATTTGGAAGCGATGAGAAAGGTCTGGTGGAAGATAGAAGAACTATTAGGTGCTTGATTTCCATCTTAATTCGAGGTATAACCTCGAATTATGGGCATGTGAAGAATCTTTACATGTTTCTTTGTGGGAGTGAAGTAAAAAAAAAATCATGATGCGGTATGAGTTTAGACTCAGGAAGACTAAGTGACTGCGTAATGTTTATGATGGTGGAAGGTATACGGAAAAGTTAGTTAGAGGCAAAACAGGTGGGTTATCTCCTACAGAGTGTTCTGAGGTTGTGTGATCCTTACTTTGTCTGTTAGAAGATCTCATTTACAAGTGAAAAATATGTGTTGAAATTTAAATTTGGGTCACTTAAGAGGGTGGGCTTGACTGTTGCGAGGATGAATGCGAGATTTGCAGAAGATTTAAAGTACCAGATGGTCTGTGTTTCACGAACTTATGAAGGATTGAGTTTTATCTCACTATGGTATTATGGCAGTAATAGGGTATATGTGTTATGAGTTATTGTGTGTGTTTTGGTCTATGGCTTCGAGCCAAGTGGGGGAGTCTTCCACTGATTAGGCGTTTGTTCCAGTTTGTGGCGTATTGGTGAATCAGTTATGGCTTATAGAGATTGAGACCGAGGATGTCTCGAGTAAAGGAAAATTTTGACAAAGGTTATGTCATGATATATAGGTGTAAGAGAATCTCAGAATGTCTTGAGTTGTTGTTGGTAAAAGATGCTCGGTGCATAGAGCAGGAAGTTGCATGGTTGTATTGGGATGAGCTTGCATTATGCAGTGTCTGAAGTGCTAATAGGGCACAGGTTGTTCGGTTCTTTTGATCGGGCTAATTGCGGTTTGAGTAGAGTGTATGACTTGAGAGAATGGTTCTAATGTGTTCAAGATTCTACAAATAACAATTGGGTATTTTAAAGTTGCATATGTGGTTAGAAACTGAGTTTTCATTGGAAGATGTCAAGACTTGTGGTATTTTTAATAAGTTGTGGGATTCTATGTATCAATATCAGGAAGGTAAAGGTAACAGATTTAGATTCGTAGGAAGTCTCTTCAGAGTAAAGTATTTTGAAGGTGGTGCTTTTAGGGACATTTAAGAGAGTATTCAGCGACTTATGAGTCTTAGATGGTGTGGTTTTGTGCTTGGGTCTCATGTGATAAGTCTGGGTTGAGAAACAGTGATGTTATATCAAGAAGGAGTATCAAGTTGAAGGTAAGTCAGAAGGGAACTCGGATAGATGGGATAGCTTAGTAGTGGCTCGGATCGGTATGGTAAGGATATGGTTAGTTCTTCGGATGCCAATGAGGTAATGAGTTTATACAGGTGTTTAGTGACAATGCTCTTGGGTTTTAGTGGCCTGCATAGCTTGGTTGAGTTAGAGGGATTCAGTCCTGATGGTTAGTTTGTGAAAATGAAATTTGGAGAGTTCTTGATGGCTTTCTGCCACGGTTAGAGATGTATATTTTCTATGAGCATGAGGAGCATAGGATGTATAGTAATTTTCTTCTAGATGGGATCAATGAAAAGTTCATGGTTAGTTGAGTACATAGTTACTTGTGGCTCGGAAGGGATATGAAGTTCTCATGATATCTTAGGATGGTATGGCACATGCGATATGTTATGGAGGATGGAGAATTGCGCGAGTAAGTTTATAGTTCAGTTATAAAAGAAAGGACATAAAATTCTTAGGAAGCACGGGCAATTTTAGATGATAAAGGAAAAGGTACCGCTGATTGGTGTGACTTAATGAGGGTATACATTTCAGAAAGGGCGATGTGTTTGCGTTATGGATGCTTTATTGATATTGCGTCACTATCTTGTCTTATCGGCTGATGATATGCGAGTTTGCTAGGTGGAACAGAAGAATTATAGGTGTACCTCTTGTGGGATGATTGAGTATTGGAGGTGTGTTGTATATTCGAGCAACGAAATTAGGATCAGATATGGTAATTCATGTGCTTTATGGACTTGGAGTCCCATTTCATTTTACCAACCGAGGATCTCCAGGATACCGTCCCGAGTCCCATTTTCATTTTATCTATCCAGTGGATCTCCCGGGATACCGTCTCGTAGTCCAACTATCATTTATCCAGTGGATCTCTCGGGATACCGTCCCGTAGTCCAACTATCATCTGTCCAGTGGATCTCCCGGGATACCGACCCGTAGTCCAACTATCTTCTATCCAGTGGATCTCCCGGGATACCATCCCGTAGTCCAACTATCAATGTACAGGGAATCTCCCGGAAATCTAATCCGTAGTCCCAAATATAAATACCCAGTACTGGGGGACTCTACCGGGCATTCTCGTAGTTCCATATAACTGTGCAGGGGGATCTCCTGGGAATCGAACCTGTAGTCCCAAATATAAATGTGCATGGGGATCTCCCAGGAATCTAACCCGTAGTCCCAAAGTAAACAAACAAGGGGGAAGCTCCCGGGAATCAAACTCGTGGTCCCAATGTAAATACGCAACAAAATCAGAGAAATAGTCAAAAAAATATCAACTTCATAATAAGACAAATAAATAGTCTAGCCTAGCCTGCTGCCAGAATCCAAATAAGGCAGGTTGAGCAAGTAAGTCAATTAAGTCAATTAGACATGGTTCCATAGATTAACAGCAAACTTAAATTCCAAGTAGTACAAACAAGAAAGGAAAATACAATTTCAGGCTATTTTAATAAAAACAGGATTTTCAACAATTAGCACAAGTACGCGCTCGTCACCTCACGTACAGGGAATTTCAGTTACCACAATATCAATCCTAAGGGGAAAGTCCCCCACACAAGGTTAGACAAGCCACTTACTTCGAACAAGTGCAAGTCAACCCGAAACCACGCTTTTGCCACGAGTATCCAACTCCAAATGGCCAAATCTATTCAATTTAATTTCGTATTGTAAATAATACTTCAAGTAACTGATTCCACAATTAAATTCTAAGCTAATAAGGAAATTATGTGAAATGACCAAAATGCCCCTTGGGCCCACATCTCGGAATAAGGTAAAATTTATATTTCTAGAAACCTCGCACTCTCATGAGTCTAACCATATCAAAATTATCCAAATCCTATAACATTTCGACCCTCAAATCATCAAATCTATCCGAGAGGGTTTTCTAAACTATTCCAACTAAATTCACGGATTTAATGCCAAAACTTATAAAAGATTCGAGTTATCTAACCAAAATTAAGTTAAGAACACTTACCCCATTGTTTTCTCTAAAAATCTCCGAAAAATCGCATCTCCCCGAGCTCCAATTTGGTGAAATGGATAAATGGGACGAAATCCCATTTTTCAGAATTTGCATTCTGTCCATAATTTTGTGTGTACTGTTCACCCGTGTTATTGTTCACGGGGTGCTGTTGACGAGTACTGTTCAAAGCTACTATTCAACGCTACTGTTTAAAGTTACTATTCACAGTGCTGTGAAAAAAATGCAGCAGCTTTATTTTTCGTGTCTAAATCAATCCGTTAACCTTTCGAAATCTACCCGAGGCCCTCGGGACCTCAATAAAATACATCAACCAGTCCTAAAATATCATTCAAACTTGTTGCCACCTTCGGAACGCTCAAAACGACATCCAAAGCACCAATTTTACATCGGATTCAAGCCTAAAAATTCCAAAAACTCTAAAACACGTTTTCGATCAAAAAGTCTATCAAAACTCGTCCGAATGATCTGAAATTTTGCACACACATCCCAAATGATATAACGGAACTACTGCAACTCTCGAAATTCTATTCCAACCCTCGGATCAAAATCACATTATCGAACTAGAAACTTCAAAAATTCAACTTTCGGCATTTCAAACCTAAATTAGCTACGGACCTCCAAAATACAATCCGATCATGCCCCTAAACCCGAAATCCCCTAATGGAGCTAACGGAACCATCGGATTTCCATTCCAAGACCGTCTTCATACTGTTCCGACTGTGGTCAAATTTCTAAGGCTTTAGCTCTAATTTAGGGACTAAGTGTCCTAAAACTCTCCGAAATTTAAAACCGAACATCCCGACAAATCAAAATAGCAGAAATAAACTTGGGGAAAGTAGTTAATAGGGGATTAGGGTGTAAATTCTAAAAACGACCGGCCGGGTCGTTATAAGTATTGGATATTGCTTGGCAGGTGGCGCATCGCTTATGTCCTTTGGGTTGTGCGGTGTTATGTATTTGCTTCACCATAGTTATAATGATTTACTTTGGTTCGAGACATCAATTGCATGTGGTAGTCAATTTCAAGCAGAGTGACTTGTGGTGTTTCATGTGGAGCAGTGTTTGGGTGGCTCGTACATTGCAACGAAGTTATGTGGAGGTATGACCGTGCGGGTTAGATTCCTATGTTTTGTTCCTATGATGTGAGACGGGTTCTCAACGTTGAGTTTTGGTGGTACTGGTGAGCTTGAGGTACAACTCTTTCATTTGAGTCATTTTCATGATTTGAGTATGTTCGGACTGTTGCTTATTGGTGCGCGTATTGTGCAAGTTGCGGTTGGATTAAAGGATATTATTGGGGTCATTAATAAATACGAATGGATTCGATTTCAGCATGTTGGAAGGATAATATAGAGGTACGGCTCAGAAAATTTGCTATGGTGTTTATGTGAGACCCCGTAAAATTTTTGTACTCAGAGCCTAGTAACTTATGGTGTCGACTCCGAATATGTGTTAGGAATGCGTAGAATTCTTCAGCTCGTCGCATATTGGACCCTTGGTAGTGATTTAAGCTCTTAAAAAATCAAAAGAATCGTGTTTCCAAAAATTATCATTTATGCGGTCTAGAATGCAGTCGCAGATCAGCTATGGGGACCGAATTCCTGCCGCAGAGTGAAATAGTAGATTGGTCAAAATTGATATTGAAAATGCGGTACATTATGCGATCGCATAATCAATATGCGAACCGCATAATCGTCGCATAAAATCCTCAAGGATTTGTAGGGGTCAATTCTGCGATTCAAAATACGACCGCATAACAGGAATGCGGACCGCATTCACGTCGCAGACCAGAACAGACCTTCTGAGTTTTGAGGGCATTTCTGCGGTCCACTCTACGGACTGCATTTCAGTTCTGCGATGGCAGAACGCGACTGCAGATCTTGCCGGGCTTCTATTTTTCCAAATTTTAAAAACCGACCCCTTTTTAATAAAACACCCCATCCCCCCTCATTTTAACACATGACTGATCAAATTAAGAGAAAGGAAGAGAGGGTCTTGAGAGAGAAACTCATCTTCTCCAAAATCTTGTTCTTCAAAGCTATCCGGGACGGGGAAATTCAAGCTTATCTTCACACCGCTTTCCCTAAAGGTAAATTCCCTAACTTTTCCCATTGAAACTCTATTTTAAATTAAGGGGGATTCTCATGCGTAGGTTTTTGAAAATAATGGTCGAACTCATTCATGCATGCCTTTCTATAACCTAAAACCTAGTGCGAGTAATGGGGTGGGAGCAAAGACTTGTGCAAAGAAAGGGTTAATGGCCTAAATATATTCGGGTAGTGATTGTGAAACTTGAATTCTAATCTATGTGTATTAATTTGTGCACTATATTGATATTGCTAGATTTCGGTGAATTTGAAGTAAGAATTAAAAAGGAATTCGGCTCCAGGTATGTATGGCTAACTTTGAACTTGGTAAAATCACCTTGTTTGGGTATTCGAATGCTTGGTATGTGATTTCTACGTTAATTGATGTGAAATCCTTGTGGTTGGTATGGTTGAGTGATTGTGGTTTTTCCTTCACTATATTGATGCAAGTAATTGAAAATAAACCGGGTTTGTGATTTTGGATGTGCTATTTGGTAAGAATTGTGACACAAGTGATGGAAGGAAATGGGAATTGATGTATTTCGGAATAACTGTGGTAGAATACATGTAGCTTAACGTGGAAGATTATCGTTGTGACCTATCTATGCATATGAGTTGTGAATACATGGAAATGGTATTGATGGCCTTGGAAGTTCATGTAAATTATTGTTGTCACTCCTTGAGAATTATTGTTGTTATTTCTTGAGAATTGTTGTTGTTATTCTTGTGACTTGTTGGTTGTGGTGTTGCTTATGAATTGTGATTTGCTCGGTGGGATCGGGTTGCGCGCCGCAACACGAAGTAATAAGGTGTGGGTTATGGTGATAAGGGCGGCCGAGGTAATAAGGGTGGCCGAGGTAATAAGGTTGGAAAGCGATCGAAATCGCCATTGAAATGAAATTTTGAACCAATTGTGAAACTATTGATGTGGAAATGTGGAAGGGGAAACAGGAGAGATTGTAAATTTTTTTGGTTTGATTGTTCTCTCATTGTGGATTTGATTGTTATTTCTATTAAAATTACATGCTTGTTTATGGAGGAGAGGTTGTATACCTGTTTGGCTTAATTATTCTCTTCTTGTGGATTTGATTGTCGTTCTATTACTACTGCTTACTTGTTTATGGTGCGAGTTTACTTGGAGCAAAGTTTGTTCATACATACCTGTACAATTCAAATGTACTGATGTCCCTTTTGCCGTGGACGCTACATTCGTGTTATGATTGTAGGTGGATCTGTAGCAGGTACTCCAGCCCACCGTTCGTAGCTCTCCCTCCGCCTTCCATCAGCTTTTTGGTGAGCCCCATTCCCCTCGGGGCCCTGCGTGGCCTAGGCCGCTTGTCTCCGTAGTTTTATTTTGCTGTTGCTTAAGGTATAGCCGGAGCCTTGTTATCGGCAAATACTGTATTATCCTGTTGTACTTTTAGAGGCTCTGTAGACAGTGGATGTGGGTAAAAGCTTATGTATATCCCCGTTTCTTTTGTTGGGCAACGAATTGATAACTTCACTAACTACTATGTATGTATATTTTGCAAAAGGTGTTTTAAGTTAATTATATGGCTAGTTCTTGCAAATAATGAGTAAGGAAAACATGGGGTAACGCGTGGGGTAGGAAAGGCACCCAGATCCGCTTGGCTGGGGCTTCCCGATCGGGCGCCGGTCATGTCCCTCGAATTTGGGGCGTGACAAACTTAGTATCAGAGCCTAAGGTTTAAAGGAGTCTTAGGATGTCTCGGAGCCGTGTCTTGTAGAGCCCCACTTATCGGTGTGAAGTCGACCACATCTATAAGTGGGGGGCTGCATGGACATTTAGGAAATTTCCCACTTCTTTGTTATTCCGTGTCGTGCGGGGTAGTGAAATGTGAAAGTATCTATATCTAACTCGTGCTTTGTTCCAAACTTTTCAGTAATGGCACTTAAGAAGAGAGCTAGACTCGGCCTTGGGGCCAATGCTACCACGAGTGAGGCCGCGAATCATGTACCTGATACTGTGGGTGAGAGTGACTCCCCGGCCTTGACCCTACCTGGCCTGTCTGTCCCAGACCAGCATGTTCCTGATCCTGCAGCGACAGAGGGTGCCACCATCCCTCCCGCCGATATTTCTGATTCTGGCACCATCCCAGCTCCTGGTCCTGAGGCTTCTGATGTGGATCTTAAAGGAGCTTCCGTATGTTGATCCAGCTAGTGGCCGCTCAGGACCAGAGATCTCAGGATGTCCCTACATCCTCTAGCGGATAAGGAGACTCTGCCAGTTCCAGAGTTAACCCATTTTTGCGGCTAGCCCCTCCAGAATTCTTAGGCACAGATCCAGGGACCGATCCGCAGGAGTTCCTTGATGAAATGTATAAGACCCTCCGAGTGATGAAAGCTTCAGATACATAGGGAGTTGAGTTGGCATCATACAGGTTGAAGGGAGCAGCGTATTCATGGTTCGAGATGTGGGAGGACTCCCGCGGGGAGGGAGGACCTCCGGCCCGATGGGAGGAGTTTGTAGATACGTTTATGGATCCGTTCTTGCCTGCTGAGACAATAGCAGCCCGTGCCACTGAATTTGAGACCCTCAGGTAGGGCAACATGAGTGTTTGGGAGTACCACATAGAGTTCGTGAGATTGTCCAAGTATGCTCCTCAGTTAGTGTCGACCATGGCAGATAGAGTTCGGCAATTTGTTCAGGGCCTTAGTCCCTTGGTAGTGAATGAGGCTGCTGCAGCGGCCTTACACTCGGACATGAACTATGGAAAGATTGTGGGATTCGCTCAGGCCACAAAGGTTAGGAAATTGAAGATTCGAGCGAAAAGGGAGAATAACAGCAGGGCCCGATCAGCGGGCCACTCAGGGAGATCAGGTCAGGGGAGAGGGTCGTCAGGGCCGTCCCAGTCATATGCTCAGTCCTCAGCGAGCGCACCACCATCTCTGCACAGTTACCAATAGAGCAGCCGCATGAGACCAGGTTCAGACAGTAGGAAGCCCCTTCAGTCCGATCGTTCAGGAGGGAGACCACAGCAGCAGGGGAGGGCTCCATGACCCAAGTGTGGGATATTTCATACAGAGACTTGCTACTTGGATATCCCGGTGTGTTTCAGATGCGGAGTGAGAGGCCACATTCAGCGAGACTGTCATGTGCCCAGTCAGGGCATGGGTAGGGGATCTGCTCAACCATCCGATTCTTCAGTCGCTACATCAACGGTACGTCCTCCAGCCCCGACAGGGCATGGTGCAGTTAGAGGAGGAGCTCGTGGTAGAGGTGGACCCAGCCGGTTCTATGCTTTGAGTGGTCGCCAGAGTGCGCAGGCCCCTCCAGATGTGGTTACAGGTATCTTGTCTGTCCAGGCCATTGATTGTTGTGCTCTTATTGATCCGGGGTCCTCCTTGTCTTATGTCACCCTATTCATTGCTTCAAGCTTTGGGATAGAACCCGAACAGCTTCATGAACCGTTCTCTGTATCGACTCCGATTGGTGATTCTATCATTACTGCGTGGGTTTATAGGAATTGTGCTATCGTGTTGTGTGGTCGTATTACCACGGCCGATCTTGTCGAGCTTGGAATGGTATATTTTGATGTTATTATGGGAATGGACTGGCTTTATGCATGCTTTGCCACACTTGATTGCCGAACGAGAGTCATGAGGCTCGAGTTCCCTAATGAGCCAGTTATTGAGTGTAAGGGAAATGGTGTGGTGCCGAAGGGTAGGTTTATTTCCTACCTTAAGGCTTCAAAGATGATTAGGAAGGGGTGTATCTATCATTTGGTTTGGGTGGCGGACACCACTTCAGAAGTGTCTACCCACGAGTCCGTGCTGGTCGTGAATGAGTTTCTTGAAGTATTTCCGGACAAGCTCCCAGGGATTCCTCCAGATAGGGAGATTGATTTTGGGATTGATGTGTTACCTGATACGCATCCAATATCTATTCCACCATACAGAATGGCTCCAGTAGAGTTAAGGGAGTTAAAGGAGCAGCTAAAAGACTTGTTAAAAAAGGGGTTCATACGGCCGAGTGTGTCGCCGTGGGGTGCTCCGGTTCTTTTTGTCAAGAATAAAGATGGGTCGCTCCGGATGTGTATTGATTACCGGCAGCTCAACAAAGTCGCAATCAAAAATAAGTATCCTTTGCCTCGGATAAATGACTTGTTCGACCAAATGCAAGGTGCAAGATTCTTCTCCAAAATTGATCTACGGTCAGGATATCACCAATTGAAGATTAGGGAGCAGGATATTCCCAAGACTGCTTTTAGAACTCGCTATGGTCACTTCGAATTCTTGGTCAAGTCTTTTGGGCTAACCAACGCCCCAGCAGCTTTTATGGATCTTATGAATCGGGTCTTTAAGCCATTTTTAGACTCCTTCGTGATTGTTTTCATTGATGACATCCTTGTTTATTTGCAGAGTCGGGAGGATCAGGCCTATCACCTCAGGGCAGTTTTGCAGACTCTTCATCAGCACCAGTTGTATGCCAAATTTTCAAAATGTGAGTTTTGGTTGGAGTCCATGACCTTTTTGGGCCACGTCGTCTCAAGTGAATGGATTCAGGTAGACCCCCAGAAAATTGCAGCAGTGAAAGATTGACCTAGGCCCACGACCCCAACGGAGATTCGTAGCTTCTTGGGTTTGGCAGGGTACTATCGGAGGTTTGTGGAGGGATTCTCCACCCTCGCCTCCCCATTGACTAAATTGACGCAGAAAGCAGTTAAGTTCCAATGGTCCGACGCTTTGCGAGAAAAGTTTTCAAGAATTGAAGGCAAGGTTGACCTCGGCACCGGTATTGGCCTTGCCAGAAGGCACAGAAGGATTTGTGGTTTATTGTGATGCCTCCAGGGCTGGTTTGGGGTGTGTATTGATGCAGCATGGGAAAGTTATAGCGTATGTTTCAAGGCAACTCAAGGATCACTAGAAGAACTACCCGACGCATGATTTGGAGCTTGCAGCGGTAGTTTTTGTCTTGAAAATATGGCGGCATTACCTTTACGGGGTCCATGTGGATGTATTTTTAGACCACAAGAGCCTCCAGTATTTTTTCAAGCAGAAAGAGTTAAATTTAAGGCAGCGGTAGTGGTTAGAATTGCTCAAGGATTATGACATGAACATTCTGTACACTCCAGGGAAGGCGAATGTGATGGCCGACGCTCTCAGTCGGAAATCCATGGGCAGTTTGGCTCATTTGGGGGTGGATCAGAGACCCTTGGCTCGGGAGGTTTATCAATTGGCCAATTTAGGGGTTCGCATCTCGGCATCAGATGAGGGAAATGTTAGACCCTTGGCTCGGGAGGTTTATCAATTGGCCAATTTAGGGGTTCGCATCTCGGCATCGGATGAGGGAAATGTTATGGTGCATAATGGAGCGGAATCGTCACTTGTGGCAGAAATCAAAGAAAAACAGTTTATTGATCCAGCATTGGCTCAAATGAAGGAAGCAGTTCTGAATAACAAGACTTCGGCATTCTCACTCAGCAGCGAAGATGGTGTTTTGCGGTGTCAAGATAGGTTATGTGTTTTGGATATGGATAAGCTTCGGAAGAGGGTAATGGCAGAGGCTCATAATTCCAGGTATTCCGTGCATCCGGGTTCTACGAAAATTTATCATGATCTCAAGGAGGTTTATTGGTGGAACGGTATGAGGAGGGGTGTGGCGGACTTTGTATCTAGGTGTCCGAATTGTCAGCAAGTGAAGGCCGAGCATCAGCGGCCCGGTGGGCTAACTCAGCTTATGGAAATACCGATATGGAAATGGGAGATGATTAACATGGATTTTGTGGTGGGGTTACCTCGCACTCAGCACAAATTCGACTCAATTTGGGTAATAGTGGATCGACTCACCAAATCAGCTCACTTCTTGCCAGTCAAGTCCACCAACACCGCAGAGCAATATGCCAAGTTGTATATCAAGGAAATAGTAAAGCTCCATGGCACGCCACTTTCTATTATCTCGGATTGGGGGGCCCAGTTCTTGGCAAACTTTTGGAAGAAATTTCAGCAAGGTTTGGGTACTCAGGTGAATCTTAGCACAACTTTCCATCCGCAAACTGACGGTCAGGCAGAGCAGACTA